>PVJX010005167.1:0-59213 GCA_004027295.1 Dolichotis patagonum | reverse complement strand
AAAAGCACACACTAAGGCAGGAAGCTTCACGGGAAGGCAGAGAACAATCAGGACAAACATTCTAGGTGTATATGAAAGCTTTAGGCTGAGTGAAGAGGAAACTTGCAATGACTTCCAGGTAAATAAATATGCTATATCTGTGTGATTCAGCACATTGTTTGTGACACAGGTGGACCGTCTGATGCCCTTGACTCTTGTCAGCAGTGCCTACTCCAACCCCCTAGAGAAGTGTGTCATCATTGCTCCCTGGGCTCTTCATCTGAGGTCTAATATCCAGGAGAAAAGCAAAAGACAGAAATTATACTTGAGTATCATTTTCTCCACCTGGTGCTACCGTGATTTAATCCAGTCTCACTGATAGCAACATCCCAGGGGCCACTTCCTCTTGGGTGGCTTTCCTCCAAGTCTTAGTCAATAAGCCCTTGGCATACATGTCTTTACATGTGTTGCTAAATAGATTGTACTAGAGGATTTAATATTAGGGTAATCTTGAAATAATATGAAAAGCTTCAAGCTCAGATAAAAAACACTGGGCATTTTACCTTCCAAAGTGGAAAACTAAGAGCTAGCATCTGACAGGCTCATGACCTGGAGTCGGAGCCACAGAACATTCACTGTATACTTGTGTCTGCATATATAAAGTATGCAGACAACATAGTAATGTGTCAAAACTTACAGCCACACATGCTCTCTATTTTTTGGATGACAAATAATTGCACTACTGCCAGGAAACCCTAAATAGTGACTGAAGATCACTGTAGAAATACAATGCACTTTTGGGTTGTATAGTTTAGTCTACTTCACTCTTGCTTAGTTATTTCAAGTATCTTCATTCCATAACTTGTTATATAGTCCTAATCAGTTCCTATTCCTACAACCTTGGGTTCCTCCTGTCTTTAGGCTTTTATGAGAACTACAGCCTGTGTAGTAAATTTCTTTTTTCCTCTCACCCTGAAACAGAAGAGCGAAGCTAAAAATGAATTCTATATCTCCCATCTCTCAAAATGTTCAGGAGCGAGGAAGCACAGACCACATTTTCATCCCTAAAACTCAAGGGAATTTTGAGGACCAGCAGATCATTCAGAATAACATTATATTATTTCAATGCATGCTATCTTTTATTTCTCAAAATGGAGATACCCAGCACCAACTGTGTGTTCCATTGTGAATTTAGATTTGACTTGTTATATAGATATAAATATTGGCTTATAAACTGTAACAAGTTACTAATACATGAGTTTTTAATGATGCAAGGGGCCATTGATTTTTAAAAGGATAATCTTTAAAATTTAAAGCATGTACATTTTGACAAAACAACTATTCTCCAGTTTGGAAGATGTCGGCCACATATCATTAGCATTTAAAAGTAGTGGATTCTGTGCATTCTTTGCCCCAAGTGTGCTGTGCTGGCAAGTGGAGTGTAAGTTTGCACTGTGCACCAACTCCATTGTACACAGGACAGTGATGTTAGTGAAAAGAGTGTGAGTCTGTATTGTGTGCCTCCTCCATTCAAATCCCTGGTATGGAGGTGCTGGGAAGCAGAGTGTAGGTCTTTACTCTTCACTTTCTCCATTGTCCCCAGCACAGAGGTTCTGGTGAGTGGAATGTAGGTCCTCACTCTACATCTCCTGTATCACCCTGGGACAGTGGTGCCAGGTAGTGGAGTGTTAAGTCCATGCTCTGTGCCTTCTTCATTGTACCATTTTGGTGGTCATGCTGGCAAAAGCAATGTGAGTCCACTCTCTGCAATACCCTGTTGCCCTAGGAGGGCTAGAGAAGACATCTCTACATTACTGGTAAGGCTAACATCAGACATCTAAAAGCATCAAACAGAAAGCAAAATAAAATAGGAAATGACAAAGCAAAAAATAAAAATGCTATACAAATCACCCAGCCCAACCAGGACAAGTGCAGAACACAAAGGGACTGAGCAAATTGGAAGCCAAGAAATGGTACTTTTTAAAAAATTTTTTTCAAATTTTTTAAAAATTTCATTTAAAGAGAAAAAAAAAAAACCAGACAAAACATAAAAATGGTAGCAACAATACAGAATTCCAAAGGGAAAAAAAGTGCCAAAAGCAAAAAACCAGAAAACCAGACCAAAAAACCCCCAAAACAAAAACAACAACAACAACAACACAATGAGAAATCCCCAGTTGATATGTTACATACTCTCATCATTGGAAATAGTTGTTCAAGTTACAAAATTAGAGCATACAAAGTAGACATTCAAACAATGAGACTGTTAAGAGTTCTGCTCAACCATCTAACAAAAACAGTAGTAGGGTCATCAATCTTACACACTTAAACTTATGTGCAATTATAACCTTTATAACACTTTCTTTTCCTCTCTTTTTTACAGTAGCAATTATACATTTTGGGTTTTATTAATCTTACATTTCTTATTACTTTTTATACTAGAGAAACAATATGATATTTATAAATATGATTCTTATTTATTTCACTGATGAGGATAGTCTCAAGTTGACTCCATTTCCCTATGCAGGCCTCCAGATCATCTTTTTTATAGCTGAGTACTATTCCATTGTGTAAAAATACCACATCTTTTCATCCACTCTGCAGCTGATGGGCATCTTGGTTGTTCTCAAGATTTAGCTATCACAAATTGGGCTGCTATAAACATAGGTGCACATATATCACTGTGATGTAAACTTTTCAGTTCTACTGGGAAAATACCCAGGAGAGGAATAGCTGGGTTGAATGGAGCTTTCACTCCTAGTCTTCTGAGAATTCTTCATATTGATTTCCATAATGGTTGCACCAATCTGCACTCCCACCAACAGTGAAGCAGTGTTCATTTTTCCCTGCAGCCTCACCAACATTTGTTATCAGTTGATTTCTTGATGAAAGCTATTCTTTCTGGTGTAAGACGATATCTCAGTGTTGTTTTAATTTTCATTTCTTGAATGACCAGTGATGGTGAACATTTCTTCATGTATTTGTTTGCCATTTGTATATCTTCATCTGAGAACTGTGTGTTCATCTCAGTTGCCCATTTTTGGAGAGGATCTTTGAATTTTGGTGGCTTGATGTTTTTCAATTCTTTATATGTTCTTGATATAAGTCCTTTGTCTGAGGGGTTGCTCGTTACAAATTTTTCCCATTCTGTGGGTTTTATTTTCACTCTGTTGGTGATAACTTTTGAAGTGCAGAAACTTTTCAATAATAGGAGATCCCAGTTATTGATTCTCTGAAGTGTTTCCCGTGCAGTTTGCATTTTGTTCATGAATTCTCTGCCTACCCCTATGTCTCCAAGACTTCTACCTACCTTATCTTCTAGTAGATTTAGTGTTTCTGTTTTAATGTTTATGTCTTTGATCCATTTAGACTTTAGTATTGTGCATGATGATAGGCATAGATCTTGTTTCAGTCTTCTGCACGTGGAGAGCCAATTTTTCCAACACCATGTATTAAAGAGGCTATCCTTCCTCCAGTGAACATGTTAAGCCCCTTTGTCAAATATCAGGTGGCTGAGTGTCTTTGTACCTATACTTGTATCTTCTAATCTGTTCCATTGGTCCTCGGGTCTAGTTTTTTGCCAGTACCATGCTGATTTTATCAGTTTGGCTTTGTAGCAGTTTAAATTCAGGAATTGAGATGTCTCCTGCCTTTCCTTTATTGCCCAGAATTACCTTTGCTATTCTAGGTTTCCTGTGATTCCAAATGAATTTTAGGGGTGTTTTCTCTAGATCTGTGAGGTAAGTCAATGGTATTTTGATTGAGATTGCATTAAATCTATATAACACTTTGGGGAGTATGGCCATTTTTACAATGTTAGTTCTTCCTAGCCAAGAGCATGGAACATCTTTCCATTTTCTGATATCATTTTCAAGCTCATTTTTAACATATAATTTTCAGCATATAGGTCTTTTACATTTTTATTTAGGTTGATTCCTAAGTATTTCATTTTTTTAGATGATACTGTGAAGGGCCCTTTTTCCCATTATTTCTTTCTTGGTGAGTTTCTCGTTAGTGTACAGGAATGTTATTTCTTTTTGAGCATTGACTTTGTAGCGAGCTACACTGCTGAATTTATTACCTCTAGTAATCTTTTAATGGAGTTTTGGGGTCTTCTATATAGTGTATCATGTCATTGGCAAGTAGTAATTTAACTTCTTCCTTTCCTATCTTTATTCCCTTTATTTCTTTCCCTTGTCTGATTGCCCTGGCTAGTGTTTCCAGAACTATGTTGAAAAGGAATAGTGATAGTATACATCCTTGTCTTGTTCCTGGTTTTGAAGTGAAAGTTTCAGTTTTTGTCCATTTAGTAAAATATCGGCTGTTGGTTTGTCATAGATGACCTTTATAAGGTTGAGGTAGACACCGTATATTTTGAGTTTCTTAAGGGTTTTTATCATGAACATGTGTTGGACCTTATCAAAAGCTTTTTCTGCATCTATTGAGATGACCATGTGGTTGTTGTTTTTGGATCTGTTGATATGGTGTGTCATATTTATTGATTTGCATATGTTAAACCATCCCTGCATCTCTGGAATGAACCCCTCTTGGTCATGATGTATCATCTTCTTCATGATTTACTGCATTCCATTTTCTAGTATTTTATTGAGAATTTTTGCATCTATGTTCATTAGTGAGATTGGCCAATAGTTGTCCTTTTTGGTTGGGTAAAATTAAACAACAAAACAGAACAATGTGGGTCATAAGAAAGCAATGTAAGAGACATAAATTTCAAAGCTGACAATTGGAGATTTTCACTCTCTATCATATTGACTCTTGTTTTCATCCAAATTGTTGTCCATATTGTTACATACAGGGAATTCACATGAAACAACATAGTATGGAACTGATCTGAACAGGTCAAGGAAGGCATTCCAGGTCTTCAAACCAGATGATAGGGAAACCAAGAATGGGTATCATAGTGTCTCTCATTCTCTTCAAAACAGCTGTCCATACCTTCATGTGTGTTGAAATTAACAAAAAAAAAACAAGCTAAATCAATTTGAACAAAGAATGATAGTATTGCTGGATTTAACATCATGACATTACAGATTCAGCACTGGATACTGTAGTGTCTCTTTATCTTCAAAGTAGTTGTTAATTTCAACATGCATTATATAGTTCATTCTCATAAACTGTTAATAAGCTCTACACATGCATGAGTCTCTACATGTATATCTATCATTTCTGTATTAGCAGGAAAAACAAAACAAAGCAAGATAAAACAAAACAATTCCTAGAAAAGCATGAAGCAAAAAGTCATATAAAACCACAGTATATAAAAGCTTTGGTTTCTAATAAAAAAACCCACAATACAAGGTGATCTACAATGGTTACCATGATGTCTCAGCAGTGTATAACAACATTAATAAAAATGAGGCATTGAAGATATTATAAGACTTCAAAAGCAGACAATAATCAAACCCAAGTGGGTACCTTAGTGAATCTCATCTTCAGTGTAGTTGTCTATACTCTTAGACTTGATGCTATCAATCATAACAGACTTGAATAAAATCAGTCAATACAAAATAGCAACAGATTCAAATAAGATCAGTTATAATAAGACAGTATAAGTTATACATGGCTTAACATTAAGTTGATAGGAAATTAAGGATGATTACCATAATATGTACTCTTATTTTTGGGATAGTTGACTATGACCTCAAGTCTAGTGTAAGTAGAGAAACTGGAACAGCAAGTAATCCATCCAAGCACAGTTATGAGAATAATGATGATTTTAAATCTTGTTACCCCATTAACAAAATCCTCAGCCTTCCTTTTTTAGACAAGTCCTCCCCTTTCAATCCCATAGGGTGCACTGCTTGTTTTGGGTATCACTGCCTCCCTATATAGAACATCTCAATAGACCCTATCTCCTGATCTATTCTGCCTGTTTTTCTCTCTATTAGTATTAAGAGGCCCTCTATACTACAGATTACAGCCAATCTTCTTCTCTGCCTCATTTCTGCTATTCTATTTTTCTGCCATTGGTTGTCTATTTTTCTCTTCCACTCCACTGTCTGCCCATTCACTGAGGCCTCTCTGCCACTATTTCTGAAATGCTTGTATTCTTTTTCCCACTCTCTAAAATATCCTTCAGTATTTTTTGTAGGGTTGGATTGGTGGTCACAAATTCTCCCAGTTCCTCTTTGTCATGAAAGCATCTTCCTTCTCCATTAATTTCTAGAGGGAATTTTGCAGGATACATCAATCTGGGCTGGCGGTTGTTCTCCTTCAGGGCTTGAATTATTTCACTCCAAGCTCTTCTTGATGTGATTGTTTGTGTCAAGAAGTCTGCCATGATTTTGATGGGCTTTCCTTTATAGGTGATCTGTTTATTTTCTCTGATGGCTTTTAATATTCTGTTCTTATATTGAATTTCTGAGAGCTTGATTATCAGATGTCTGGGTGTAGCTCTGTTTTGGTTGTAGGTGGCTGGAATTCTGTATACCCCATACATATGCATATCATTTCCTTTTTCTATGTTTGGGAAGTTTTCCTTAATAATTTCTGTGAATAGCCTTTGCAGTTCTTCTGTTTTGACCCCTTTTTCTTCATTCACATGCTTTATGCTTAAGTTATAGATCCTCTTGTTGTCCTGTAGGCCCTCTATTGTTATTGCCTGCTCCCTTGTTATTTTTTATTTTATTTTATTTTAAAGAAAATAAAACAAAAGAGGGCAGAACAAAGCAAATCATAACAGAACAATATAAGCAACACAACACTTTACAATAAGACAACTGGAAATTAACAGTAGCTATCAAAATATCTCTGTCTTTGCTATAGTTGAGCATAGTTTCAGATACAATAATATCAAACATAACACAATAGCATGAAACCATTCAAGAGAAGGAAAGAATTACCGGACATTTTGACCTGAATAATTATGATCAATGGCTACTATAATATCTCATTTTCAATAAAAGGATTTGTTTATACTATCACATATATTAAAATCCCAATAAGACACAACATGTTAGAACTGATGGTAATAGCAGAGTAGAAGCATCGTAGGACTTCTAAGGAAGATGATATTAAATCAGCAATGGCTACCATAATGTTTTGTTTTCTTCCACACAGCTGTTTATACCATCACACATAACAAAGTCAAACAAAACAGAATAAAACAATTCCAACTGATGAATGAAAACATTGTAAGGCTTCAAAGCAATGAAATGGGAAATCATGATTGCCATAAAATCTTATATACTATTACCAACTCTCATACTGGAGAGACTATATGTTATTTACACATATGAGTTTGGTTTATTTCACTTATGAGTATGGTCTCAAGTTGTGTCCATTTATTTATAAGTATCTCAATGTGATCATTCTTTATCGCTGAGTAGTATTCCATTATATAAAAATACCACAACTTTTTTATGCATTTTTCAGTTGATGGGCACTTAGGTTGTTTCCAAGATCTGGCTATTTCAAATTGTGCTGCTATAAACATGGATGCTCCCTTGTTATTTTTAAGATATCTTCCCTTTCATGATCACACATGGCAAGCCTATGTTAAATTTTTGATAGTCTATCTTTAGTTTCTTTCAAGAAGTTTTGCCAACTTTCTATGGAGTCTTTAGTTTCCTGGTAATCTCTTTGAATCTGCTTCATGAATTCTGGGTCTGCTTTATATTCTTCATTGAATGTTTCTCTCCTTTTCTGTTCATCCATTCTTCTCTCTATGTCTTCTTGAGAGATGTCCAGCCTTTCTTTTATTAATCTACTTATCTCTTGTTTAACTTGAATTAATATTTCAGTTTTGATCTCATTTATGAGGTCCTAAAGGTATCTCTTTATGTCCACTGACACTGTGTTTGATGTTGCATGTTTGCTGACCTCAATGTCTTTTATATTTACCTCTCCTGGATCAATATTCTCATGTTTGGGGACTGGGGCTTTTTCTTATTTCTCTCTCTCATCATGTTTTTGGTTCCTTCCATAAAAGTGTATAGTGTTATTCCCAGCCCCATTTCTTTTTGGTTAGGATTCTTTTGGAGCATGCAGTGTAAGGGCTTCTGCCCTCTGCAGTCAGCTATCAGAGAGTGAAGTGCAAGCAAGGGCAGTATATGCTGGCTCCTCACCTCTGGGTCAGTCAAACTTCGAGGGCCTTCACTGCATCAGTGTGCACCACACTCAGGGAATTAATTGATTTGTGATGACCCACTGGGCCCTGGCCAGAGACACGGCCCAGCCCAAGCAGATTCCATCAATCCACTCCACGAGGGGAGCAACCAACTGAAGCCACTTCCTTGCATAACTAGGGCTGTCGTGCCCAACTCCAACATGTTTTCCAGTTGCTTGCCCCTTTCCCACAGGAGAATTTTATTCCCATCACTCACCACAGTTTGATGCTGGTCCCTGAGAACTTCTGGGCTCCCCGACCTCTGACCTCAGTGTGGCTGAGGCGGGAATTCACAGTGCTTTTGGGTGGGTTGCATGTAGGGCTGGTTCCAGGAGAGTCATGCACAGGGCTGCTCATCTCCGTGATCAGGGCCACTCAAGTCATCGTCGCAGGTTTATTCGCTCAATTTGATCTTGGGCATGAATTCAGGTGGCTCGGTGAGAGTGTCATGCTCACTGATCTTAGCTTCTCTAATGGTAGCCTGTGACCTCATATTTTAGTAGTTTCTTTCCCTTCATTTTCTTCCTGTGTTGAGATAATCCATCTCCCTGTGTTTGGGTCTCTCCAGGGTGTTCTATTCTGGCATTTGAGCTGTCTGTCTCAGAGGTTCTATATCCTGCTACATATAGGTCCACCATCTTTTCTCCAATATTCCTGAAATATATTCTTAAATGTGGTAATTTAATTTTCTTTTATATAGTTGAACCAAACCTGTATTAAAATACTAACTATGCCTGATAAGCAAAGCATTTATTTGATTCAGGAATGTATAAGGAAGTAATTTCAGTGCCTTCTCATTTCTATGAGACCACCCCAACCCTTAAATTCTCTGTATCTTTACAGTCAATTATGTGGTATATTGTATCCAGTGAAATAAGGAAAATAAAATTGTGACTTTTTAAAATAAAGTTAGAATTGAAAAATCACAACACTTTTAAACATGTTGGCACATATGTGGTCTTTTTACTTTGACCTTAAATGTGAGTGGGTTTTAACCATGATACATTCTAAAAAAACTTATGAAGACAATTATCAACCTACTTATGTACCAGGAAGATATATTTTTAAAGAAATCAAGAAACTTTTACAATCCACTTGAGCTGAAAAATTTAATTAAATAATATAGTCTTTAAAAAAGATTTTTATTACTCATGTACACTGAAATAAGCCAGTAAAGATATAAAAGTGATGTTACACTTTACTGAGGAATATACCAATTACAATGTCACATAACAATATGATATATATATTGTTTTCCATATACTTAAAAAGTAGAACATGAACATGATTGCTTATACCTGTAAGCCCAGCACTAAGGAGACTGAGGTAGGAGGATTGTGCTGTAGTCAGGGGTTGTGAGGAGAACAATTATAATCAGGACACAGAATTTATATTATTTTATCATGGTCACCCAGAGTTAAACAGAAAAAGAAATGTGGCAAATCTGTCCACAACACTAAAGACCTAGAATATTCAGCCAAGGGCCTGGATCCCAGAAAAATGTCTTGCATGAGTCCAGATGGAGACCTAGAGTCCATGACAATGCCTCGCACAAGTCCAACTGGGGGACTAGAGCCCAAAAGAAGGACTCATGCTAGTCTGTTTTATGGATCTGCACTGGGAAAGCCCAAAGATCATGGTGGAAGCTAGAAAGTCTATGATAGTGAGATACAGGAGCTGTGCCAATAGGTTGAGTGTTCTACACTGGAAATGAGAAGTCACACTGAAAATAAGGGCTAGAGCTGTCCTAAAAAGTACTGTAGCCATCCTCAGCAACAAGGAGGTGCTGAGCTCCTCCAACAATGACACCAGTCTAGTACATGCCAGAAAGACAATTTCACCATTCCAGGTGATTAAACAGCACACATCTTCCCCTCTGGAGCCAGGAAGCAATGCTCACTTTAAGGGCCAGAGCTCCCCCAAAGTGAACCACAGCCACACTCACTGACAACATCCCAAGCTCCTCCAATGATAAGGGCTGAATTCAGATCAGACAAGCTAGCCATGATGAGCTACTACAGGAGCCCAAATTGCTTGAAATAGCAGCATGTAGGAGAAACCCACAACACCTGACTCTTCCTCTCTATGTCTCTATTTATGCTGGCAACTTTCTTAGGTGGGCCATCTACATTCAGCACCATACTGATTGAAGTCAGATGGTGTTAAGTTGACCACCAGTTTTTAATCCGTAACAGACTGCTACAAGTTTGAAGCCATCATTGGCTACATAGGGAGTTAGGAACAGCTTGAACTATATAGTGAGAACCTGACTCAAAAAAAGAGTCAGAAGAGATGATGAACCAGGTCTTAAATGCCTATGTCTTATAAATTAATAAATTTCTTATTCATATTTTTCAGTGTGGTGCTATGAATGAACTCAGAAAAATTAAAATTTTTGAATTATTTCTCAAAAACTACAAACTAAGCTCTGGTGAAACAGAGAGAGAGAGAGACAGAGAGAGAGAGAGAGAGAGAGAGAGAGAGAGAGGAGAGAGAGAGAGAGAGAGACAGACAGAGAATTCTAACAAACATTCATTAAAGGGTGGAAATTTTACTAATATGCAGTATGAAACTTTTGGAATAGAAGGATTTATTTGTATCCCCAGACACATAACTTTGTAGGGAAAAATAAAACTACCATTTCTTTTGTTGGTTACACACTGGGATTACATACAGAAAATATTAAAGAGTTGTAACCTATTTTTTATGCAAAGAAAATAAACAGTGGAGCCCACCATCCATCCCTGATATGATGTTGGGCCTGTGACCTCATGACTGAACCTTTCCTCCATCCTGAAGACCATGCCAGGCTTGGAACTGCACTGGCAATCCATCTAAGAGACCCTGACAGACCTGTCAGGTCTCCAGTGATTCAGTGACCCATAGGGCAACAAATGGGGAGACATGATATATAGCTGTGACTCATGGACTGGAAGAAAACCTGAGGCAGTTGTAACAATAGGAGCCAATGGTTCACATAAGTACCCATAGGCTAGTCAGCACTGGAAGAATACAGGACTCCCCAACTAGCCCTGAAGAAGGAATCCAGGTGTCTGCCATACATCACATGACTGGTGATTAAGGTCATACCAGCCACACAATAAAACCCGGACTAAATTGCACATGTTACTTAGGCAAGACTAGCATGACTGAAAATAATTAAATATGATCCAACAGGCAATAAGATAGATGAACCAGCATTTTGCCTAGGGACAAAGACAGAGAATAGAACTATAAAATGACAAGATGAGAAAACAAAACACAATCTCAGACCTCCAGCCCAACCAGAACAAGTACATGAAGCATTGACATAGAATAAATTGAAAGAAACACACCTGAAATTTCTGAAAGATAAAAAGTGAACTAAAGAAACAAATCCATGAGGTTATAGATGAAATCAGATAAGAAATAATTTCTCAGGTGACAAAAGATCTGACATCCATTATGAGGGGATTTCTCAACAGAGCTAGAGAAGTCATACACACAGAAAACCATAGAAGCATAGAAAAATCATGAAACTTTGAATGAATGATATAGTAAATAAATAGAACGCATGAAACAGATAATCATAAAATTAAAAATTCCACTGATAGCAGGAAAAAACACTTAAATGAAAACCGTAGACTCTCAGATTTTGAAGACAGGACTGTGGCTGGTTATGATAAAAAGAAAAATCAATTAAGAATAAAAAGGAACCATGAAATAACAATTCAACATCTCCAAGATGATGCAAATAAAAATAATACAAAAGGGATACATGCCAATGAGAAAACATTATCCAGTATAAATGACATTTGAAAAAAAATATTTGCAGATGTAAGAGCAGCAAATTTCCCAAGAATGAAACAGAAACTTATATATAGATAAGTTGGTGTGTAAAAACCAAACAGCCACAACAAAATAAATCTACACTCACACATATAATAATTAAGATCCCAAAAATTCAACACAAAAATAGAGTATTCAAAGCTACTAGAAAAAATGAACAGAAAACCTATAAAGGAAAGCCTATTAGAGTCATGATCGACTTTTCAAGGCAAACGCTGAAATCATGAAGTCCTCAGAGTGAAATATTTGAAGTTCTGAAAGAAAACAACTTTCAAACTGGAACAATATACCCTGCATAACTATCTTTCAAATTTAATGGAGAAAAAAAGATACTTCCATTGCAAAGAACAACTAAAGAAATTCATGCCCACTAAAGCATATACATAATGAGTAAGAGTGATCAAGAAATTCAAACAGTGCACTAGATAAAAATGAGTATCTTGAAAAAAACAAACACAAATGTAAGGATTCATTACATATTTCATGAGGAAAAAATACTTTTCACAGTAAGACTCAAGTGAAAGATTAACAATTATCAGTTAGCAACTTTCAGACTATTACAAAAAGAAATGAGTCCACTGCAAAATGAAGTAAAAACACGTGTAGTAATATAACATGCAACTGAACAAAATGGTAAAGCCTTGCCCCAGGACACAAATGCATTTTAAGAAAACACATTTTTTTACTTAAAAAGGTTTCTTTCTGTCTGAATGTGTTTTATCTCTGAATACATGCGGAAAATTTCTCTCTGGTCTGAACAAAATAATGTAGCACTTAGGCACAAAAATGCAACACATCAGTCCTGCACCAGATGCCAAGATGCAGAAGATCTCCACTGCCAACATCACCTTCCCCTTGCTGCTGTGGTACATGGGGAGGAAGGTGACCCAACACTGCAGAACACCAGCATGCTGAATGTCAGGAACTTGGCTTCATTTAATGTGTCAGGCAGGTTCCTGACCAGGAAAACCTGCATGAAGCTGAGCATGGCCAGGGAGCCCAGGTATCCCAGGACACAGTAGAAGGCAGTTAGGGAACCCTTGTTGCACACAATGAGGATGTGACTATGCTCAGAATGTGCATCTGTGTCAATGTAGGTTGGATTTGTCCCCATCCAGAGGGTACAAAGAGCGAGTTGGATTAGGAAGCAGATGGGGATAATGTAGTTTGGTGCCCCTTATACCAGCAACTGCCTCATCCTTCTGCCTGGAGCAGTGACCTTAAAGGCCAGCACCACAGTAAGAGTTTTGGGCAAGACAGTGGAAACTGCCACAGTGATCACAACTGCAAACTTGGTCTGCTGGAGGATGCAGGTGGCTGTGTTGGGACGGCCAATGAAAAGTAAGGAGCAGAGGAAAATGAAGGTGACAGACATGAGCAGGGTGTAGCTGAGAGCCCTGTTGTTGGCTTTGACAATGGGAGTGTCTCAGTGCTTCACAGAGCCGAAGGACAGCAGCTGTGAGCACAGTGAGACTCAGGGCAGTACCAACCAGAGCCTTCCCCAATGGTTCTTCAGAAGCCAGAAAAGTCACAGCTTTTTGGAGACAGTGATTTCTCTGAATGTTGGCATACTGATGGTCTGGACATTTCACACATTGCTTCATATCTAACAAAAAACACAAATTTTCTCAATGCAGTTTCAGTAGTTCACCATTAGTGAGAGCCTCTGTGCAAAGTATACTGGACTAGTCGAACCTAACTATCCTCTTATGTTTTCATATGACCAGTAATTTCAAGTAAGTATTGTTTTACTTCTTTAAACTGCACTATACAGCACTAATATTTATTTTCCATTTTTATCACGTTTTTCATGAGATGTTTCCATCCTCATGAACTGTTAAAGATATACCTGTATAAATTAAACAGTAAACTAGGTGTTCATTCAGAGAGAGCATTCACTGAAATCACCATGAGCTACATTTTCTATGTTCCAGGGAAATAAATATATCCTTTGGTATTTTATGAGTATTAATTTCTCTGAATATTTGCAGGTTTTACCACAAAGCATAGTGGAACACTGATTGCAATAGGATGGTATATCCATATGACAGTCTAATATATGAATATCGTAGAATTATTGAACCTTTTGACACAAATACTATTTAACAATTCTTATCAGTTTTACTGTTCTTAATATTTTCCTGTTATGTGTATGTTGATAGAAACATCTGAACACTTCACAATTTCTTTCTAAGTATTTCATAGTTTATGATACAATAAATATCTTTTAAAATTCCAATTCTCAGGTAAGATGAATGATTTATTTGCATATTATCCTGGTATTCAATCAGCAATCAGTTCAATTACTGATTACTTTACCTGGATTTTACACTTGCACACTCCTATCATTGCACAATAGCATTGCTATGGTTTTTATTTCCAAATATGTGTTTATTTTATTTGTTTTCCTGACATTATTGATTGGCTGGCATTTCCACAAGACCATGTGGTAGAAGCCCGTGAATTGAGGCAGCCCTGATTCATGTTTGTTTATAACATTGAATGATTGTCAACATTTTTGTGACATTAACATAGTTTCATACTATTCATAATTTATTAAAATCTCTTGTCATTTTCTTATAAGTTGTAGGTAAGCATTGAATTTCTTTACATACTAATTCATTTTTTGACATTTGTTATGTTTTTTTTTCTAGAATCCAGCCCTTTGACTTATATGTGGTTAAATTTTACCACAGTGTAGCCTCCTTAATATATAGCATATATAAAAACAGGAAATAAGCTTTTGATTTAGGAAGGGAAGTAGCAAGCCAGGAGTGGGTGCACGACGTTTAATCTCAGTACTTGGGAAGCTGAGGTTAGAGGATTCTTGCAAATTCCAAACAAGTCTGTGCTTCATAATGACTTTAAGGGCATCCTAAACTACATAGCAAGTCCCTGTCTCAAGCAAAGATAAAACAAAAGTGGAGATAGTTGCTTGTGATGTTTGATTTTTTATTGTCACACTTGAGTAGTATAGTGCATGTTTACTCATAAAATGCAGAGTTTCCCATGTTTGAATAATTTAGTAATGGTACTCTCTTGAATGTTTGAAAAATATCATATGGATTCAAATTTTATTTAGATGTGCTATTTTCTACAGTTTTGCTTGATATCTGTAAATTAACGAATTGCATTTGAATTTGCAAGAACATTGATATAGAGTTATTTATATTTTGTTACAAAATGCTTTGCATTTATTTCAGATGTGTCTGTTCTCAGTGTTTGTATTATTGGTCTTGCAAATCATCTTTTACTTTCTGATCACTTTCACTAAGAGTTATTAGTTTTATTATATTACTAAAATCAACTTTTTAATTTTATTTTTAAAGACATCTATGTTTTCCTATATCCCTATTATTTCCTGTCTTCCACTTTGTTTCCTTTTTTATCCCATTTCTTGTTTGTGCTAAATATTTCAGATGTAGAATTTCAGTTTATGTTTTTGTAAACACACACACACACACACACACACACACACACACACACACACATATATATGTGTCTCCAAAGATAATTTTAGCTTCAGACAGCAATGTTTAATGAATGATATTTTCAGTTTCAACTGTTTTAATTTGTTAACTTATTTTCTAGCATCTATGATTTAGAGAATTTTATTTATTAAAACATAAAAGAACTGTTGGTGGGTGCACTTGTTCTATGTGTAAATGATACATATAATGGACCTAGTATATAACAAATCAGTATAAAAGATTCACTGCACAAATGCAAATATTTTTATATAATATGAAAATTAAATATTATAAAGCATATTAATTTTAGCACATCTACAAAATATGTAATTTATGCATTGAGATCAAAGTAAATTATATATCAGTGACCAACTCACAAATTAAACATACAAAACCAATTGGTTAATTTTAAATCTTACACCAAGCCACTTTATAGTGACAGGGGATGCTGGATTGGGTACAACAATTAAATCAGATACTAAAGGAAGGATGAGTTATATTTTAGCAAGCTTTTCATTTGCTTTCCATTTTCTAGGCAGAAGTTAGAATAAATGAGAAATAGAGAATCTCTCTGGAAGATATGAACTTACCTGTTTCATTGGATATCTCATTCTCTGGCCAAGGGGTACAATAGAAGCAGCAGGCAGGCTTTCCCTCCTGAGGGGATTTCCTGAGTCCAGGGTCACAGCTCTCACTACACACTGACCGGGGAGTCTGAGGAAAGTTATATTTGTATTGGTGAATTCTTGGACTTCTACCAACTACTTCAGAATATTAGGGAAAAAGTAAATTGTGTAGGCACACAAATAAATTAGAAAAATTTTAAACTTAAATGTAACTTTCCAGGTTCCTCACATGAATATTTACCAAGCTAACGCACATACAAAATACTCACAACACAATTTTGTCATTTATAGTTAATAAAACCCATTACAACTACAACTAAATTACCTTTGTAATTCCTGTGCTCCACTCTATCACATCCTCATTTAAAGACAATTGTTGACTACGTGGAACATGTGGGGAAAACAGTCCTACTTTCATTCTAAGTCTAAGACCCTCTGGAAGATTCCAAATGTTGAGAATGTCATACTCTGCATCCAGATTCTTTTGCTCATCCATGTCCACTTTTTCTCCCACAGGATTGGTAAATCAAAGTTTCTTCAGTGAGTGGTGCAAATACAAGACATGGAAAATCCTATAAATATCTATTGGTCAAAACTCTAGAAGGGAACATTTTTGATTTTCCTTCATACCTGTTTGAAAATGAAAGTTTTGCACATTCATCATGTAAAGTAGAAAAAGTAAAATGATATGGAAATCTAAAACATCATAATGTTTAAAAAATATCAATATCTTTAAAAATGTTACAATGAACCCCACCCAAACAGTGTTAAAATGGAAAATACTTCACTTGTATGGTGAAAGGTTCCCACACCCATATTCTGCCTTATTATGCCTAGAGGACATAGGTGAAAAATAAAGTTTTCAACACTAATCTAAACAATATCTTCAATTTAGTTCTTATTACCATTTTATATATGTGTGAATATTTACATAATACATAAAAAATACAGTGTTTCCTATTGTCTGTTTAAAATTCCATGAGAAAATTTTAGATTTTCTTAGTTGAAAACATTGGGTGTACATTATACTGATTGACATCCTGTGTAACATGGAACTTTTGTCATGACTTGTGTCACATTTCTCCATGGCAGAGTCTCCTTATTCAGGCTGCTACTGTTCCTTGACAATGAAACTGACACAGAATTACATGTTTTGATTAAAGTATTCTAATTTGTGTCACTTGTACTCCTGTAGAACTCCTCAAGGTAAACATATTGGTTTCAATATCTACCATCCAGTTCAAGAGCCATTACCTGCCAGGGGGAAAACCCCCTCAATTCTCCCATCTTCCTTGGTTGCATTTGAACTTGTTGAAGAAGTGTCTCATGGAGGGCATGGGCCACAGTATACATGGCATTGTATATATTGTAACTCTCTTCACTCATGGTCGGGTCAAAATGATACAGAGGCACACATGTAAGAGTAGCATTGGGAGGGCAGTTCTTCAACGTACAGTCAAAATTAGATAAAGTACAGTCAAAGTTCATGGACCAAAATATATTGAGGTAAATATCTTCTGGGTACTTTGAAGCAGTAACTCTCTGGATAAAGGTTTTAAAACCAGGAATCTCACTATGTTGCCTTGAGAAAATGAGAGCTCCATGGAACGATTCCATTATGAAATTATTCTCAACAGTGGCAGGATGCCACAGTGAGCTTGTGACCCAGACTCTCCATGTCTAAATATTTTCCAGTGTAAAACTGAGCACTGTGTGCACTATTAGTATCAAAGTATATGATAGCAACATTTGCTGGTGATGTTTCTCTGATCCATAAATCATGCATCCTTCTGTTTGATAACTGTGATATGTCATTTATTGAGACTATTTTTACAAATGCTATGCATATTCTGTTCTTGTACATCTCTTCCTTCAAGTGTAAGACAAACTGAAGACCTTTCTGACCCTCTGCACTTATGACTGCTACCCATGTCCAGTTGAAATGATGCAGCAATGAGACCATGCCAAGAGCTAGAGATGTATATTTAGGAGACATTTGATAGAGAAAAGGAAACTGATCATTGTCACTGAGCTTAGGTTCAAAAGGCCCAAAGTTCAGCTACAAGCAAAATAATATTGAAATTATAATAATGAAGATACTGGTATAAAGCACAACATCAGATTAGAAGGGTATGAATCAAGTGTTAGAATTTAAAAATTTTATTTAAAGAGAAAACAAAACAAAACAAACAGAAAAAAGGGTAGCAACAATGCAGAATTCCAAGGAAAAAAGAAAATAACAAAAAACACTAAGAAATCACTACTTGATAAATTATATTCTGTCATTTTGGAAATAGTTTTTCAAGTTACAAATTTAAAATATACAAAGTAGATATTCAAACATTGAAACTGTTAACAGTTCTGCTCCATGATCTAACAAAAACAGTAATATGGTTATTCATCTTACACACTTAAACATACATGCAGTTATATCCTTTAGAACACTTTCATTTCCTCTCTTTTTTACATGAGAAATTGCATATTTTGGGTTTTATTACTCCTACATTTCGTATTACTTTTTACACTGTAGACACAATGTGATATTTATAAATATGATTCTTATTTATTTCACTAATGAGGATAGTCTCAAGTTGTCTCCATTTACCTATGAAAGCCTCAAGATCATCGATTTTCATAGCTGAGTAATACTCCATTGTATAAAAATACCACATCTTTTCATCCACTCTGCGGTTGATGGGCATGTTGGTTGTTCCCAAGATTTAGCTATTACAAATTGTTCTGCTATAAACATAAGGGCACATATATCACTGTGACATGAACTTTTCAGTTTTTCTGGGAATATACCCAGGAGGGGAATACCTGGGTTGAATGGAACTTCCAATCCTAGTCTTCTTAAGAATTCTCCATACTGATTTCCATGGTGGTTGCACCAGTCTGTACTCCCAGCAACAGTGGAGCAGTGTTCCCTTTTCCCCAAAGCCTCGCCAATATTTGTTAGCAGTTGATTTCTTGATGGCAGCTATTCTTTCAGGAGTAAGATGAAATCTCAACGCTGTTTTAATTTGCATTTCTCAAATTACCAGTGATGGTGAACATTTCTTCATGTATTTATTTGCCATTGGTATATCTTTATCTGAGAACTGTGTGTTCATCTGAAATGCCCATTTTTGGAGAGGGTCTTTGAATTTGGGGGGCTTGTTGTTTTTCAATTCTTTATATGTTCTTGATATAAGTCATTTGTCTGATGAGTTGCTGGCTAAAATTCTTTCCCATTCTGTGTGTTTTCTTTTCAATCTTTTAGTATCCATTATTTTAGATTATACATCTTAAGCATTTTCCTTGTAATTTTTTGATCACTATGTATTTGTAACATGGGAATGTTCATCTTGTAGAATTCTACTTGTACATAGTATATCTTAATATTTTAAACCATTGTCCTCTCTACCCTCTAACCCCTCCTCATCATTTACATAAAATTCATTTTCATTTTTTCTTTCATTGTTTTTTTACCTTCTTTCATTTGCTTCATTCCCTTCCTCTCCTTTGTTCCACCTCCCTTGTGAACATCCAGCTCTTATTTCCCAATATCTATCATTCATTTCTGTCCTTATTTATACTTTTTTCTCAAACAAGAGAAATAATATGATATTTTAAAACATGTCTCATTTATTTCACTTAAAATTATAGTCTCAAGGTGCCTCCATTTAACTAACAATGCCTAAAATTTGTTCTGCTCTATAACAGGATATTAACCCAACATAGATAACAACCACATCTTCTTATCCATTGATTGGTACCTAGAGTTCTCAAGATTTAGCTCTTATAAACTGTGCTGCTATAATATGCAGTTATGTTTGAGGTATGCAATATGAGGTGTTTAACTCTTTTGAGAAAAGATAAAGAAGAGGAATATTTGGGTCAAATGCAACCTTTACTTTTAGTTTTTTGAGAAATCCCCTTAATATTTCCCTGGTGTTTGTACCACCAATGGGTTACGATGAAGTTAAAGAAGAAATTAGACAGTTTGTGCAATCTTTAATAATGCCACCACAACACAGCAGAACTTATAGGATGCATAAAGATACATAATTTAAGAGATCTGTTGTTACTCCTCAAACTTTTTAATGAAATTGAAAATTAAAACTGAAAATGAAGATTTCCAAACACAATCTGGGAAGCAATATCATCCTGTTACAGAAATAAAAGAAAGTTTGCTCCAGAAAAGTGAAATATACGGCAATTTTTAAAATCAACATGGATGCAAAAATTGTCAAAAACAAACTGACAAACAGATGAGAACAAATCCACAAAGGAGATTACACACAATTACCAAGTAGCACTCATCATATGGGGTTGGTTAAGCAAATGGAAATCAATAAATTTCCTACACAGTATCAACATAGCAAAGAACAAAAAATGGATCATCATTCCAAGAAGCAGAAAAAGCATTTGGTGAACTGCAATACCTAGTTGTGATTAAAAAGAAAATCTAGGGAGACCTGGAATAAAAGAACTTTATCTCAATCTGATAAAAACCATCCACAAGTGGTTGGGGATATGGCTCAGTTGTACAAGCACCTGCCTGGCAAGTATGAGGTCATGAGTTTGTTCAATCCCCAGTAACAAAAAAACTATGACAAATCAACTTCCCACGTCACATTAAATGGTTTCAAACTGAAAATTTCATTCTAAAATCAGGAATATAACAAGGATGTCCACTATCACCACTCCTACTCAGTATAGTTCTATACACAGCAGCCAGAACAATTAGACAAGAAAAAGAAATAAAAAGAACACATAAAGGGAATGAAGAATTAACTAATCATTCTTTGTAGATGACAGGCTACTCTGCATAGAAGACACAAAAATATTTACCAGGAAACTCCTAGGATTAATAAACAATTTTGTTTGCATAGCAGGATACATCAAAATTCAAAAATCAATCATTTTCCTGTAAAGGAAAGTCACTGTTTTGTTTTCTTCAAAACAGCTGTTCATACCATCACACATGATATAGTAAAAAAAAAAACAGAATAAAATCATTCCAACTGCTGAATGAAAACATTGAAAGTCTTCAAAGCTATGAGATTGCTGATTTAATATCATTCTTCTTAGAAGTCCTACCGTGCTTCTATTCTTCTACTACCATTGGTTCTATCTATCACATTGTGTCTTATTTGGATTTGAATATGTGTGATAGTATAAACAAAATTTTTTATTGAAAATCAGATATTATTGTACCCATTGATCATTCTCTGTCATTCGGTTCAGAATGCCCTGTAATTCTTTCACTCTTTGAATGGCTTTATACTATTTTGTTATGTTTGATATTATTGTATTTGAAACTATGTTCAACTATAGCAGAGAAAGATATTGTGATAGGTACAGTTAATGTCTGGTTGTTTTAATGTAAAGTACTGTGTTGCCTATGTTGTCCTGCTCTGATCTGCTCTGTTCTGCCGTCTTTTGTTTTATTCTCTTTAAAATAAAATTTTAAAAAAAACAAAGCCTATTGACTTCTGGGGGGTCAAAGTATTAAGGCCCATCAGGTTCGAGATGATCCCATCATACAGGGAAATAACTTAGTAGATGCCATAGCCAAGAAGGCAGCCCTAAAATCAGTGGGGACTGAGATGACCCCAAAAATGCTGTTGGCTCCTCCAACTTTGTCAGAACCTGTTTATACTCAAAAGGATCTACACCTGGATACCCAACTCCAGATGCAGTCCAACATTCCTGGAGGATGGTATCAGCTGCCTGACCAACAGGTCCTATTCCCTGAGGCATTGGGACTTGAACTCCTTTATCAGGCCCATCATTTTACCCATTTGGGAGGAACAAAATTGGCCAAACTTTCTGGGATCATTTCTTCTTTCCCCACCTGACTAAGCTTGTGCAGTCTGAGAGCCTCAGGTGTCCCTAATGTGTATTAGTAAATCGAAAGAGACCAAGACCAATAGAAACCACTTGATACTGTGGAACCATGCCTGGAGAACATTGGGAAATTGATTTTACCCAGATGGGAAAACTCAGATAACCATTTTAGTAATGGTTGACACCTTCACTGGATGGGTCGAAACTTTCCCCACTAAGACAGAGTCAGCTATAATAGTGGTTAAAAATATTCTATATGAGGTAATTCCTAGATTTGGCCTTCCTGTATTCATGGGGTCTGACAATGGCCAACTTTTATAGCTCAGATAACTAAAAAATTAACTTAAGTTTTATGGATCAATTAGAAACTTCATTGTGCATACTGGCCTCAAAATTCAGGACAAGTAGAAATGATAAATCAGACTTTAAAAATGGTAATAACTAAGATGGTTTTAGAAACTGGTGAAAACTGGGTGAGTCTCCTTCCTTTTGCCCTCTTGTGCACTGCACTCCCTGTTTAGCTGGTAATTCACCATTTGAAGCCCTATAAGGGAGACCCCTCCCCTCATTCCAAGAATCTCTAAAGAGAAACTATCAGACTTGGATAACTAGGATCTCATTAAGTCCCTCCAGGCCCTCCAACCTGTTCCAACCTCAGTCTACCAGTTGTTCTGACAACAATATCCTCCACCTGCAGTTTTTCTTGAGAATGACCACCCAGCAGCAGAACCTGGAATGCAAGTTCTGATTAGGAACACCCTAGAGTGCTTAAAAGCATGAACTCTGGGTTGATTTTATTTTCTTCTAGTTATTTTAATTAGGTGATATAATGTAAAGTTGAAGGATGTGAAAACAAGTTCTTAAAATTTAACAAGGAATCCAGCTAAATACTTGTCACTATGTTAAACTACCTATTTTGGTTTTTGTTTTCTACCAGAGGAAACCATCCATGTGAAACAAACTGTGGGGGAATTTAGGGAGGATGTTGGAGGAGTTTGATTAAAGAAAGTAAGAAGCAAGTTTAGAAAAAGGCTATGTGGAAGTGAAAGCTCCAAGGGCCACTGAGAAAGATGTTAAGCCTGGTGCAGTGGTGGTAGTGAGCAAAGTGTGTTTCTTAAAAATGAGGTGAAAGCATTTAGTGTTGAGATATTAAGCTCATTCTAGGGTTTCTAGATCTCCTGTTTTGTGTTATGCTGTGGAGATTGAGCCAAAGAGGTAGGAGCAGACCCGAGAGAGGGACCCATGAACTGCAGTTGATTGGAAACTCAGGCTGGTGGAGGTGAGCTTCATCCCGCTGGATGTGGCCCCCTGCACATCAGACCCTGATTCTGTCCTCTTGGGGTGGAAGGTCTCACAGCTGCAGCAGCTCTGGATAGGTGGGCCCGGATACCTGGTAGATTGCATGAATTCCCTTGCGGAGATTGTGTGAGTTAAAAGTAAGTTTTAAGTTTAGTGTTATCAGTCCCCTGGTCTTTTAATTACTCATCCCAGTAAATTTAGAATTTGTAAAGTATTTGCTTCTCAGATTAAGACACTGTTAGAAGTAGACAGCTACTTAAGTAGAAGCTGATGGGTAAAATAGACATCCTCTGTATTTGTTTGGAACTTCGCCCTCTGTCATGTGCACTACAAGTTATAATTTGAAAAGCTTACTCTATAGAAATTTTGTCAGTTCACAGTTCTTGAAGACTGATGTTCTCTCCCAAACGCTGGTTACTGCAGTAGCATTTTAAATATGTAAAAGAAAAAAAAAGCCCATAAGGCCAAAAGCATTTTTTGTTTTAAATTTATGGTATAAATCCTTGTGTTAAATTTGAACTAAGTTTTTCTGTCTGTAATGCAGTTTTCCCTTTAAAAGGTGATGATACAGGAAAAGTGTAAAATGAAAGGAGCCATATTTTCCCTAGTTATGATTTTGAGGGTCCTGTTTGACTCAAGAGAAATCCTGGGCTTATCCCTTTGTTGTCGGGAATAGGGATGGTAGGGTCAATGGGTCTGGGAGTCTCTAGCTTAGTGATTGCAGATCAAAACTATAGACACCTGAGGGAACCCTTGTTGATCCTCCTCATTTGTGTGACCATCAGACCCTGTGTTATAAACAAAATTGTAAGCTATGTCAAACACTGAGTTCAAGCTATTAAATTAATGGTCCTGATGACACAGAGTTATGAGCAGATACCATTGATGAAGTTCCCTACTGTGAACCAATGATTTGTCTCACTGATGAAAAATCAGTGGGGAATGTTGTACTCTAACCTATGCATCACTGTTCTGTTCTGTATGCATCATTTCCATTGTCCTAGACTTAGCAAAACTCCCTTTTCCTGTACAACTCTGACCTCTGTCCTTTGTAAATTCCCAGGAACTTGCTGACCATCAAACTACACAGCTGTAAACTTTGTATCTCATAAGATTCTAGTAAAACAATCATGAGCTGTAAAATTTCCAATTAACCTGCTGTCTCTGTAGAAAAACCAGGTTCCTCTGCCTCAGTAAGAGCCCCTCACCCCTCCTGTCCTTTGCTTTGCCTTTATAAACCCCTTAGAAGTTTAGCATACACACATGAAGCTTAGTGGTTTCCATCATGGCTGTGTTGCTGGGCGCCAGCTTGAATAAAAGTGCTTTCTTTTTCCCCTTTGTGAGTGTCGTCTCCTTTTTGGGGTACAGCAGGGACCATTTCTCATTTCTGTGGGACCTGTTTATTTGTCATCATCAGGCCTGTGCATGCAACACAGGCCTATCTTATGTAACCACAGGTGAGCCACTTTCCATCAGGGGTTTCCATCTGTTTCCATGGGCCAGGACCACACTGGATAACCCACTGGCATTCCTCAACAAAGATAGCAGTTCTCATATTCCTTGGACAGCCTGAGGTAGAGCTGTTACCCTCTTGTTCTCTGTGACCTTGAGCCGTGCTTTTTGGTGATGGTCAACGAAATTGGGTTGGAACCTTCCTTATGCTTCCAAAATAGGTGATGACTTTTTTGATAAGTGTGATCCAGGACAACTTTCACATTCCTTGGAGAGAGCTAAAGTTTTTACATCCTGAGGCAAAGTTGTTCTTTTGGCTCACTTTTAATTCAGTCATGGGAAATATGATTTCCTGACCCCCAAAAAGCACACTTCTGGGGTACCTGGTTTGTAGCCTTGGTGCTCTTGGCCTAACGAAGTCTATAAAAATCACAAAACTAATCTTTTACTGCCAGGTGTCTTGGCCAACCTGCCAGCTTAACAGCAGCCCATGGTCTAAGGGGGGAACCTTTGACCCCTGTATTCTTCAAAATTTATAAAACTTTTTTTACACTGGCAGCAAGTTAGCAGAAATCCCATATGTATAAGCCTTCCTTACCCTAAAGCTGTGTTCTTCTCTCAGTCATATACTGCAGCCCAAATATTTCTAGCTAATTCTACTGTACCAGGAACTCTCCCTTCTTCCTCACTGGACCCCTTGGATGATGTGTTTCTTGTCCTTACTACCTGTCTCCTATATCTCCAAGATCAAACCCTGCAGCTTGCTCAGTCAGAAGCTTCTGTGCCCCCTGCACGATCCACTCCCCCCCTCACCTCCAGTGGCTTCTAATCCTTCCCTTAGTTTCTCTCCCCAGTCTCAGATTTCTCGATCCCCTCTACCTGAGCCATCCATTCCATTGGACAGCTCTTCTTTGTTCTTGACTCCTGAGTTGCCATTTTCCCAACTTGCTCACCATACACAGTGTCATGCAATTCAGCCACCTAGCAGGGCACATGGTTCTAAGCAGCCATCTTGCTGCAGCTCACATGGAGGACAGCCATCAACTTACGGCCTTCCACCATGTGACAGTGTGCCACCATCTTGCAACAGGTCACAGGGTCAATGCCCACCATCTTTCAGTCCCTCATCATGTGATCAGCAGCAGTCATCTTGTTGCAGATCACATGATGACCAGTCACCATCTTGTGCTCCCTCACTGTGTCACCAGCAGCAACTATCTTGCTGTGGGTCACACAATAATCAGTCAACATCTTGTGTTTCCCTGTTGCATGGTGATGAGTGGCCATTTTGTAGTCAATCACCTGGTAATTGCCCACACATACCTGTTCATTGGTTAGCTTCCCAGTGGTCATCTACACCTCCCACTCCACAGCCTTCTCAGCCTCAGTCCCTATTATTGCTTTGGGAACAGGTGGCCCAAAGGGAATAATTCATATTCATGTTCCATTTTCCCTCCCCAACCTATTTCAGATTAGCCATAAATTAAGTTGCTTCTCTGTTGACCCACAGAATTATATTAGAAAATTTAAATTTATAACTAATTTTTATGATTTGCGTTTCAAAGATATTTATGTAATTCTGAACACCACCCTCAGCCCACAAAAGGAAGCTCAGCTGTGGCAAGCAGCTCAAAAAGAAGCTGATTACAGACATAAGGCAAATACCACTGAGAATGACCCTAGGCCTACTGCAAGGCCTAAACAGGATCCTAACTTGAATTACAAAAATGGAAAATGTTCTTATAAAATACATAAGATGAGTGAATGTATAATTGTGGGCCTTAATAAAATAGCTCACAAATATACTAACTATAAGAAACTTATAAAACAGGTACAAGAGTCTAATAAAAATCCAGTTGTGTTCCTACATTGGCTTAGGCATACCTTATTTAAGTTTACTCATGTAAACCCACACTCTCATGGAGAACAATTGTTATTAACTCCTTTTTATTTCTCAGTCTGCTCCTGATATATGTGCAAAATTACAAAAGGCTGAACTTGACTCTCAAACCCTACAGGAAGAGCTTCATAGTATGGCATTCTGTGTATACAACAAGGGAAGAAATTCAAAAAGAGGAAAAACAGGCAAAAAAATACCAATACCAATCTGATCTTTTAGCAGTGACACTTGGGGCTCCCAAGACAAAAACAAACAAACAAACAAACAAAAAAAGCAAACCTGCCTGAGCCCCTCCCAGACCATGCTTCAAGTGCAACAAGAAAGGACATTGGGCAAGAGAATGACCCAACCCAGGTGTTCCTTTGGGGCCGTGTCCCTATTGCAATCTGAAGGGCCATTGGAAGAGCAACTGTTCTAATCACCAGAGAGCAAGTAAGTCCTCTAACTCCTTGTTCTCATAGGAAATATTGTCACTATCAAATTCACTGCTCCCTGATCTACTTAGACATGCCACTGAAGATTGATGGGGCTTGGTGCCCACAGCCCCCATTAAAGTATCTTCTTAGAGCCCTGAGTCTCACTGGAAGTCTCAAGTAAGACACTATCTTTACTTGTAGACACAGGGGTGACCTGTAATGTTCTTCCTGAGTTTTGGTGCCATCATATTAAGTCCCCTGTCTCTAAAGTGGGTGTTGATGGCCAACCTGCACAGCATCTGTGACAGGGCCTATTCCATGCAGGTTCCAGACTCTCTTCTTCATCCAGAGCTTTCTAGTAATTCCAAAATGCCTGACAACACTTTTAGGTAGGGGTCCTCTTCAAAGCTTAACTTCTTTACCTTCTCCCTCCCCACAGCTCTAGTCCTCCAAACACCTTTACAGTGTGCCACAAAGCCATCCCTTTCTCTCCCTTCTTCTCTCATCAATCATGTAGTTTGGGATATCTCCAATCCTATTCAGGCTACTCATGCCATGCCTATTTTAATTTGTCTCAGGTATCCTTTAATTTTCCTTGCATTCTCCAATATCCTATAGCTCCCAAATATTTATAGAGACTTAAACCTATAATCAAGCATCTTTTAGACGATGGTTTCCTTAAACCTACCCATTCACCCTACAATACTCCCATTCTCCCAGTAATCAAGTCTAATGCGTCTTATCATCTAGTACAAGCCCTTAGGGTAATCAATGACACTGTTATCCCAGTTCACTCAATGGTGACAAATCCATATCCAATCCAAATCTCATATCCCTCCATCCACCATTCACTTTACAGTGCTAGATCTTAAAGATGTCTTTTTTACCATCCACCTACACCCTGATTGTCAGGAATTATTTTTTACATTTATGTGGAGTGACCCAGACACTCTCAGGTCTCAACAACTAAAACTGGCAGTGCTCCCTCAAAGGTTTAGATACAATCATCATTTCTTTAGCCAAGCTCTTGCTGATGACCTTGCAGCTCTTGACCTCAAACCCAGCACCCTCCTTCAATACATTGATGACCTCTCTGTGTTCTCCATCCTACACGTTAGCCATGCAGCATTGAGCTAGTCTCCTTAATTTTCTCACCAGACGTACATACAGGGTTCCTCCTGCTAAATCTCAATTAGCTTCCCCAGAAGTCAAATATCTAGGTCTCTGTCTCACTCCTACCACTTTTTCCATCACTACAGATCATAAGGTGATGCTTCAGGGTCTTCAGTTGCCCAAAACCAAACAACAGGTTATATCTTTCCTAGGTTTAGCTCATTTCTCTCATTCTGTATTCCTAACTTTGGATCTGTACTCCAAACCCTCTACAAAGTTTTCAAGGGCCCCTTATTAGAAACCCTAGACCCCACTATGTCCACATGCCTCCTTTCATAAACTGAAACAGGCTCTCTTGAGGGCTCCAGCCCTTCCCCCTCTAGACACCACCCAACCTTTCACTCTGTACACTACCTCTCAGGGTCACAAAGCTGTACATGTACTAGGACACAAAAAGGAACCTTTTTTGCAAGAGGTAGCCTACTTGTCAAAGCAGTTAGACAACACAGTAAAACTATGGACAACTTGTCTCCTAGGTCTTGTGGCTGCAGCCCTACTGACACAGGAAGCTAGAAAGTTTGCATTAGGGCAGTCTATTATAGTACACTCATGTCGTGATCTAAGTGAGCTTATCTCACATGAGACACTCTCTGTCATTATGGCCCCTTCTTGCCTTCAATAGGTGCATGTAGTCCTCTCTCAGCACCTTCTATCTCTATTGAAACTAGTAGTCCTCTTAAACTGGCAACTTTGTTTTCTGCCTCAGAAGGCAACCATCACCATGACTGTATTGAGGCCTTGCAGATGACTCCCAGTCCTTTCCCTCACATAAGTAGCACACCTCTCTCTTTAGCCTTTGACATAGATGGCAGTTCAGAAAGCACAGGCAAGCGAAAGAGAGTGGTATATGCAATAGTTAATCAATGAAAAGTAATAGAGACTATTCCACTGCCACCTGGGACATCTTCCCAGCAAGCAAAGTTATCATCCTTACTCAGGCTCTTACAATAGCAAAGGACAAAGTCATAAATATATACACGGATTTAAAGTATACATTTAGCATTTTACACTCACATGCTGCTATCTGGCAAGAAAGGGGTTTTAACAACTATCAGGGAATCCTCATCTTAATGTGCCTCTTATCCTTAAACTCCTGCAAACTCCCAAAGCAAGCAGCAGTTACTCATCATAGGGGACATCAGAATTCTTCAGATCCCATTGCTCAAGGTAGATACACAAGCCAAGTTAGCTGCATAAAAGCCTTATCCTTCTCATCTTCTCACATTAGTCTCAAACACTCTACCTCAACTTAATTATTCACCAAAGCAACTACAATTACTTCATAGACCAGATTATGCACAAAACACTCATGGATGGATTTTCTAGGGATTAAAACTTGTTCCCCCAGGTCAGCAGGCCTCAGACACCATCACTGACTTACACAACTCTTTCCATGTAGGATCATAGGCCTTATACAGACTCTTAGCTCCAGTAGTTACACATCCTTCTCTGAGGACTATCATTCTTCAGATTATTCACACCTATCATCGCTGCTGGGACCTCTCTGCAGGAACACATAGCACCCCCTTCCTTTCCTACTCATCAGTTTCATAGACACACCTCTGGTCAGGACTGGCAGGTAGGCTTTACACACATGCCCCACCACAAAACTCTCAAAAATCTTCTCACATTTGTTTGTACTTTCTCAGGATGGATAAATACCTTTCACACAACCAGGAATACTGCTGATGTAGTTACTAAGGTTCTGTTATAATAAATCATCCCAAGGTTTGGTCTACCTCAGAGTATTCAGTCAGATAATGGTCCAGCCTTTATTTCTCAAATCACTCAAAAGGTATCCTCAAGCTTACACATCACCTGGTATCTACACATTCCATACCATCCACAATCCTCAGGAAAAGTAAAAAAGACAAATGACCTCATAAAAACACATCTCACAAAACTCATTTTATAACTACACCAACCTTGGCCTCAACTTCTGCCCATAACTTTAGCCAAGCTCAGGGCACTGCCACTTCCAGGGCTTCTACATATTTAAGCTCTTTTGAATGCATGTATGGCTGACTGTTCCTACTACACAATCTTCCTACCCTCCAAAGTCTCCCTCCTTTTGCTGACTACATCCCAATCCTCTCCTTTCTCTGACAATTGTTATGACAACATGCAAATCTCTGCCTTCCCCAGTCCTCTGGTGGGACCATACCAGATCCTCCCATAACCCTAGAAGACCTAATTGATCTCAAAGCTTCTAAATCCACAGGACTACAACCAAGATCCCTGCCTGATCTTCCTGGCAACACCAGGCAAAGTCAGGGTCAGTGGACTGCCATTCTGGTTCCACATCACTCAAGCTAAGCAGTCCCCTCCTAACCCTGAATCTAAGCATCCTGAGTAGTCATCTCATCTTCTATTGCCCACCCGTCTCTGTCTCATCAAGCACCCACAGCCACAACTTTCAGGCTAGGTCATGTTTTGTCATCCTATTTGGTTCCTGATCCCTTACATTCTGTTAATTATTTTTTTTTACAGTAGGACTCTTGGCAGTCTTTCCTGAAGAATCCCATATCATATTTAAAATTATCTTCATGTTTTTCTACATAACAACTATCTTGATTCTCTCTACCCTCAGATGCTTAGTTAAACATGAGACCCATGTGGGTTTAGGCTCTCATCTCCCATATAATGACACAGCCATGACCTTCCCCACCACTACTATATAATTTCCCAAACATAATTCAATTATCAGGCCTTATATTTCTCATGATTCTTATTCTTTCCAGCCAAACTCTTGGACCAAATGCAAACTCTAGCAATCTACACTTTTAACTTTTGCTCTTTAAGATGAGGGAATAATTATTTCTCATAACTTCATTCCTCCCAACCACACACTTATTTTTGAGATTCTATGTCACCACTGCTCTGATGGAATGACATATTTGGATCAAGAGCACCTTTCCTTCTACCTCTGCTGGTTCCTTTAAATATGGTAGTGGCCTGCCTCCTCATAGAACCTTGTCTTTTGTTTCTCCAATCTAGGATGTGAGCATTCACCAATGATAAAATTGTCAAGACTGAAACACCTGGTACCAGCTTCTACATAGGCATCAACCATCATTCCATCAACCTTCCTAAAACCCAACACAGCGCCCTCTTTTGGCAGGAAGTAATAAGAGAGTGTCTTAGCCCTTTTCCTAAGAATAAAAAGACAGGAATGAAAGAGTTTTGTCCTAGAATAAATTACAGGACATATTAGTGGTGGAAGGCCAAATTGGAGATGTTCACCTGACAGTCACTTAGCTTTCCCCTATTACAACTTCCTTTTTCCTTTCCCAGTGTACATAAAGAAAATTCCAATCAGCTCCTCATGTGTCATCAGTTCCTGTCTTAAGCACCATCTCCGGTCACAGGTTACATATACTCCATACTCCCATATCAGGCAAAAGAGAAAGCCAGCCCACTGTAAGTTGCAGGCTCCTCTCCACATCCTTGGAATAAAAAGCCACTTTTACTTTTTCTTATATTCTTCTCTTTTATTGTGATGAAATATCTAACAATATCCAAACAGAAAATGAATGAATGAGAGAAGTACATACACTGAGAAAAGGAAGAAGTCCTTATTAGGCCTCCAATGAGAGATACTGAAGAGGTAGGAATGCGTATAAAGGAGGAAAGATCCAGCAACCACCACATCTCCATCTTTGTGCACACTTCTTTTCATTTTTTAAAGCAATCTAAATTAGGAAAAGTGCCTTCTAAGAGAGGAATCTGCAGGAGGAAGTAGATATTAATCAAATGAGGAATACTGGAAACTTTTGTAAAGCTCTGTTTGAACTTACAGTGTCAGCCACAAAAAGAACTCTGTATACACAGATGTATGCTGTGGCATGGAGTGGACACACCAGTGATCCTCTCACACTCCTTTTAAGGGACTTGTAACGTTATTTACCCTGGGACTCTGCATCTGAGGCTCTGTGTCCAGGTGAAAACATACATTGGAAAATGTTACAGGATCATGGTCTCTACTCCCAGGATTAATGATTTCATCCAAGTCCAATAATTCCATTTGCCCATGGACCATTTCCTCATAGGCAGTTTTGGTCCCAACCTGTGTCAATAATCAATTTTCATAAAGTTATTTTGGAAGATGAACTAGATTGTAGTGGAGATGTAAATGCAAAATATTTGGTGAAATGGTCTCAAAGCATCCATGATAAGAATCATTTATCACAATGCCCTCTAAAATCTGAGATGTTTAAGTACATTTTCACATGGCCAGGGATCAGAAAGGTCAAAGAATATTTCCTGTGTATCCCATGCTTTTCTGCCTTCCATTCATGTGTGCCTAAAACTCACAGCTGCACATGATTCCCTTTATGTGAAGAAACAATATTTATACTGAACTAAGGTATTATAAGTTTGTAACTGAAGATCTATTCTGAAATCAAGGAGGATTTCTGGGTCACATAATTTGACATCTTTCTCTACTATTGACTTTGTTTAAACATGTTACTTCCACCAGTTACTGTATTTTGATGAATAATTCCTATAGTTACAAACTTAGTCTCCTTCTCTAGTGATACTTTTATGATATGAGCTTAGTAAGAAATTTCTGTCATGCTCAACATTGTCTAAATAGGAGAAAATATAATAAATCTCATGGTTTTATCAAGCAGTAAAACTCTTGTGTGATCCTGTAAGGCTGGCAGTGGGTCAGTTTACTTTTGCCAAAATCCAAATAAAGTACAATATGCACAATGAACTCTGAGGTGAACTATTAATTTTATTCATATAAATGTACGGTGTTGATTCATGAAGAGAGACATGAAATTAATTATAATGCTGAAGGAGAAGAGTGGATTTTGGGGGTGATCACTTGTAAGTTAAATTTTTTTTAAAGTAAATTTTATTAATTTGAAGAAAAATCTGTTTTCCAGGTGGTTAGCCATTGGCCATGTGTTACCAATTTTAAGGTGTATTAGTGAAAAAATACACATTGAGTTTCAAAATTTAGTATTAATTTTGATGGAGCAGAACCAATGTGAAACCAAACCAGACATTCTGCCATGAGGAAGAAGCTTTATTGGGCAGGGGGCAGGCTGTCTTTGGACTAAGACAGCTACTGTCTGGCTTGGGGAAAGGGATTTTAAGGATTTTTCTGGGGCAGGGGCTCCAGATGAGCCTCTGGGTATGAGCCAGGTGTGAGCAGCAGTGTGTGACAGAGTTTTCATAGGGTGTACTCCTAGGCAGAGTTGATTTTTGCAGTTGGAACAGTTCTTGAAAGTTTATTGTCTTGCAGTCCAAGCATGAAATGGCTCTCCAGCGACTGGCTTACCCTGCAAGTATGTAAAATTTCAATAATAATTTTATATAATAAATACCAAGATAAGGTAGGGGATCCCCAGTTGTAATGCACTTTAAAACATTTTCATCTCATATGCAAGGTACACAGTTTGGTGCATGACACTGCAAAAAGGATGAGTCTATATGTATATGCATTGTGCATTGCAATATGTACACACTACACACACATACACACACACACACACACACACACACACACACAGAAAAGTACAGCAGGGCAAGCATTTCTACATTCTGTGGTATCACACAAGTTTATGACTTCTTATACACAAACTCTTGGGGCCAGACTATCATTGTGGATTGATTTAAATTTTGCAGTCTTTTGGCTGGTTGGAAAGTGATGTTGATTCCTCAATTCTTTTGATTGGTCAGCACAATTTCTGAATCCTGATGTGGAGAGATTAGGCTAGATGAACTCTGGGCTGAGGAAGTTTCCTGCTACAACTTAATACTTCACGTAGGGTTGCCTAAGCCTTGCTTATGTTGTCTTCATTTCCTCATATGACCCCTCTTGCAGAAAAAATTGAGATGCACTTATTTGAGAAGAGGTCTCACAAAGACAGAAGTCATTTGAAAATTGCATCAGATTTAAATTCACACATTTCAAATGCTTGGTTTGACACAATAATATATTTGTCTACTCACATGAATATATTAGAGGAGAAATTAAACAAACAAAATTGAGTATTTTCTGTTTCATCTTATAATGAATTGGCAAAAAAGAAGAAAAACAATGAGAACAGTAAAAAGGTAGTTTTCTTATTACATGTCCTATTCTGTTTGAATACTTTACAAAGATATATACATCCACAGAGACACATTCATATTTGGAAACAGAATTAGTTGAAATGAAACCAACTAACCTTGTTACAAGTCCCATACTTACTAATATGGAAATGCTTGTTAAAGTGTGACTTTATCTCCTGTCAATTCTCCAGTCATTTCATTGTGTGTTTTGTGTATTGTTCATCCAGCTTGAACATGTATCTATTTGACATGGCTTACATTTCATGTGTCTAGAATTTCTCAAATGACATGTGAGAATAAGTAACTTTGCTTTTAATGTAATTTGATGTGTTATTTAGCATTTTGAAGTTGGCAAAATGAGATATTTCCTTCAGTTAGACCTCTGCAATCCTATAGATAATAGGAGTGGATAAATTGGTTTTCTAATAACTAGATCTTTTCAAATATGTCACCACAAGTAAAAACATTCTTTTTCATGAAAGAGAAATATATGATTTTGTTTTGGTTTTGGTGTTGGAGAGGAGAAGTTCAGAAGAAAATGGTGGAAGGAAATATACTTTTAGTTTCATTTGATTAAAAATATCAACTCAAGGAAGAGAAACTTGAGGTTTTTATAGGTAAATGGATGCAACTTGAGACCACACTCATAGTGAAATAAATTAGGCTCGCATGTGCAAATGTTGTATTGTGTCTCTAGTGTAAAATATAAGATCCAAATATACAATAGATATTTACAAAATGAAAAGGAAAGTGCTCAGAATCAAACATTTAAAAAAAAAAGCTGGGATAGGGGAAAATAGAAAATTAAGAAGGGAAACACCAAAGAAAACTCAAAGTAGTGAGGAAATTACAATGAGCAGAAATTAATGCAATAAAGGCTAAGAAAAAAATTACAAACAATGAATTGAAGAGTTGGTTCTTTGAAAGAATAAATAAAATTGACAAAAGCCTAGCAAACCATATCAAAAAAGAAAAGAAAAACTCAAATTCATGCAATAAGAAATGAAAATGGTGATATCACTATAGACCCTATGGAAATACAGATTATGAGTACCTACTTCAGAAAACTTTACTCTCTAGGTTTGATAACATGGAACAAGTGGACAGATTCCTAGAAATGTACGAGCTACGAAAGCTGGATCAAGAAGATTTAAAACTGCTGAATAACCTGATTTCAATTAATGAAATTAAAAATGTAATCAGAACCTTACCAACAAAGAAAATCCCAGGTCCTAATTGATTCATTGCTGAATTCTATGAGAAATGTATTGAAGTCTTAGTGCCAACACTCCTCATAGTCTTCAAAAAAATTGAACGGATAGCAATTCTCCCTAGCTCATACCTAGAAGCAAGAATTACCCTAATACCAAAACCAGAGAAAGATTCAACCAAAAAAGAGAACTACATTCTAATCTCCCTAATGAACATCAATTCAAAAATCTTCAATAAAATATTGGCAAAAAGAGTGCAACGAATCATCAAGAATATACTGTAACAAAGAAGGATTCATCCTACAAATGCAGGGATGGTTCAATATATTCAAATCAATAAGCATAATACACTATATCAATACAGCAAATGACAAGAATCATATGATCATCTCAATGGATACAGAAAAATCTCTTGATAAAGTACAAAACTCATGCATAATAAAACCCTATGGGAAGTCAAAATAGATGATCTCTACCTCAATATGGTAAGAATCATGTATGATAAACCAACACCTAACAACTTTCTAAATAGATAAAAACCAAAAGCTTCAACCTAAAACCAGGAAAAGGATCTGAATGTTCACTTTCACTGCTCCTATTCAATATAGTTCTGCAACTATTAGCCAGAGCAATTAGGTATGAGAGAGAAATAAATGGAATAAGAATAGGAAAGGAAGAAAATAAATTATCATTATTTGCAGATGACATGACATTCTACATAAAGGATCCCCAAAACTCCACTGAAAGACTCCTAGATCTAATAAAAAAATTATAGCTGGATACAAAGTCAAAACACAAAAGTCAATATCATTCCTGTACACACAAAACAAACTCACTAACAGAAATAAGAGTTTCACAATAGCACATAAATAAATGAAATTCTTAGGAATCAATGTAACAAAGGAAATAAAATATCTATACATTGAAAATTGTATTACTCTGAAAAAAGAAATCAAAGAGGATTTCAGAAATGAAAAGACATTCCTTGTTCATAGATAGGAAGAACAAACATTGTGAAAATGACCATTCTCTCAAAATTGTTATACAGATTTAATGCAATTTCAATCAAAATTCCACTAGCATACTTTACATATCTAGAGAAATCATTCCTAAAATTTATCTGGAACTATAAGAGACCTAGAATAGCAAAGGCAATTCAGGGCAACAAAGGAAAGGCAAGAAGAATCACAATCCTTGACTTGAAGTTATACTATAAAGCTACTGTAATAAAATCAGCATGGTACTGGCAATAAAACAAACCTGAATATCAATGGAATAGATTTGAAGATACAGTGACAATTGCAAACACATTCAGCCACCTCACCTTCGATGAAGGGACCAAATAAAGAAAGATAGCTTCTTTAATAAGTGGCGCTAGAAAAATTAGATTCCCATATACCAAAAACTAAAACTAAAACTAAATCCATGTTTATTGCCATGCACTAAACTAAAGTCAAAATGGATCAAAAATCTCAATATTAAAGCAGAAAAACTAAATTTTTCAGAAGACAAGGCACACAGAAATCTTGAAGACATAGTGCTAGGCAGAGAGTTTATGAACAGAATACAAACTGCACAGAAAGCACTTAAAAGAATCAACAACTGGAATCTCATCTTATTGAAAAGTTTTCAACATCAAAAGAAATCTTCAACCGAATAAAAAGTCAGCCCACAGAGTGGGAAAAATGTAACCAACTCTCACTTAGAGCATTTGTGTATAGAACATAAAAAGAATTGAAAATAACCAGACCCCCAAATTCAAAGACTCAATCCAAAAATGAACATTTGAAATGAATATACACTTCCTGATGATGAAATAGAAATGGCACGCAAATATATGAACAAATTTTCAACACTGTTGGATTCAATTCAAGGAATTCAAATTAAAACAACACTGAGATTTCATCTCACTCCAGAAAGAATGGATATCTCCAAGAAATCAACCCATAACAAATTTGGCAGGGCTGTGAGGAAAAAGAAACCATTTTCCAATTTTGTTGGTGGTGTATACTGGTGCAATCATTTTGGAAATCAGTGTGGAATTTCCTTAATAAAACTGGGATTAGAGGTCCCATTTGAGCCAGCTTTCCTCTTATGGATAATTATCCAGAATAATTAAAATGGCTTACCGCAATGATATATGTTCACCCATGATTATATCAGCACAATTTGTAATAGCAACATCATTGAAACTACCCAAATTTCCATCAACAGATGAATGAATGAAAAATATGTGATTTTGTGTAATAGAGTGCTACTCTGCTACAAAGAAGGATAAAATTGAGGCTTTTATATATGTATGGCTACAACTAGAGACCATACTCCTAAGTGAAATAAACCAAACTCATAAATATTGTATTGTCCCTGTAGTGTAAGAAACTGAAAAAGCAAATAAGATTCAAAATATACAACAGATATTGTGAAAAGGAAAAAACTGCTCAAAAGTAAAGAGCAACTGTAATGGATTAAAGGAGAAAAAGAGGGGAAAAGAATATGTGTGTGTGCATGTGTGTGTGTGTGTTTGTGTGTAGAAAAGATAACTAAGATAGATATACTACTGATGTCTTTAAGTTCTTTGAAAAGAAAATGGTTTGTGCTTATACTTATTTTTTATTTTTTATTATTTTATTTTATTTATTTTAATTTTTAATTTTTTTATCAGCACTGGGGATAAAACTCAAAACTATGCACTTGCAAAGCAGGTGTTTATGCCACTGAGCTAAATCCCCAGCCCCATTTGTGCTTATACTATTTGTTCAGATATGCATGCTATATCTCGTAATTTGCACAACTGTGTTGAAGATGATTATGCACAATATATTATCCAAGGTTAATTTCTTATTAGTTTTTGAGATTCTGTATTTTTTTTATTTTTTATTTAATCTAAAACTAATATATATATATATATATATATATATATATATATATATATACATAGCCCCAAAAAAACCCCAAAGTTATAATAGGTGTTTTGAAATATGAAGACATGGTTCAAAAGAAACATTAACTATAGAAGGGGATAATGAAAGGAAGAATGAGGGAAAAAAATGAGAAGGATAACACGGAAACAAATCTTTGTAAATGAGGTCAAGAGAAGTCGAAGTGTGGGGAGGTGATGACAAGAAAAGGAGGATCAATATATATCATGCACGGGTACAAATTCCCTATGACGAATATGATTATTGTGTATATCTCAATTGTAAACATGAAAGTAATAAGAAAAAGAAAATATGTTCAACATCACTGGCCATTCAAGAGACGCAAATTACAACACTGAGCTACCACTTCTCCCCAGAAAAAGAGCTACCATAAAAATCAACCAATTAAAAAATGATGGTGGATTCGTGGGAAATTAGAGCCTTTCTCCACTTTTGGTGGAAATTAGACGAGTGAAAACACCCAACTATACCTCTTCTTAGTATCTTGCACAAATATTAAAAACCTCTTATCTCAGCAATACATGCATGTATATATTTATAGGAGTATAGATGCTAGTTTATAGATGAATAAATATAGAAGATGTGGAATTTTAATGCAATCAAGTGCCACTTAGCAATCAAGAAGGATAACGTGGATACATTTCTATGTAACTGGATGAACCTTGAAACCATAATTAAGCAAAATAAATGAAAACATGTGTAAATATCAAATTTCTGTCTTGTGTGAAAATCTGTAAATGTAAATAAAGACCAACATGTTTAACAGACAGTATAAATACTAAGAAAAAGCTGAAAAGTAAGGGGAACCAGGAAGGGCTAGAGGAAAGGAAGGAAGGGAAAAGAAAAAAGGAGCAAAGAAGGTTAAAATGGAAACAAAGCTTTGTAAATGACAAGCAGTCAAAGGGTTTTGCATGGAGCAGAAGGGGATAGGAAAAAAAAGAAGAGCCAAGATACATCATGTGTACAAATTTCTTATGATGAATATGACTATTATGTGTATCTAAGCTGTACCAATAAATGCAATTTAAGGCATATTGCATGCACTGAGACATATATTAATAGAAACTAAAATAAAATTTTGTAACTTTTTTCTGCAATGATCTTGAGTAAGAGATTTAGTTTACCACAGTCAGTGAAATTACTGGCATCCTACAAAATAGAGAAATACTTGGATGTAAGGTCAGCACAAGGAATATCATGCCAAAGAACATGGTGCATGTAGAAAATGATCAGTGGATTTAGCTCAGTGGCATAAAAGCCAGCCTTGCAAACACGTGGTCATGAGTTCAATCCCTGGTACCAATAAAAAAAAGGAAAATGATCAGTGGATGCATAAGCCTAGATGTATGAGATGTTGTTTTTACTCTGAATTGACTAATAAACAAAAGTAATGGACCGAACATAAGATGTATGAGATGTACTAAAATGAACACCTAGCACTGAACCTCCAGTACAATCTATAGGCAACATTCCACGTGGGTTATTGATAGAGGTTAGGGGCAAATCTTCCCAGGAGGAGTTGACCCCTGGAATGCTGCTATCAGTGGGTTTTGATGAGGCATGGTGCCCACAGGTAGACAGTATGATACTCACATGTAATTTCCAACTTGTGTTTTTCACATGGACACAAGACCTCATATGCAGAACCTAGGAGGCAGATGGTGGCAAATTGCTCCTGGTTCCTCTGAGAGGCCTTGCTGAAAAGACTCAGGGGTATAAGAGTGCCCTCCTCAATCAAAAATGATAGCACATGCACAGATACATACATGATGTTTGTGTTTATGTGGCTGCCATGGCAAGTTCCTCTTCATTTGAAAAAACTTCTGCAGACATTGCCTAAGATGTTCCTGTTGATCATTCTGTTTTTTTTTCTCCTGCAACACCCATCCTGTATTGTAAGTTTGAAAATGAACTCTGCATATTTGGTAGGAGCACTAGTGTGTACAAGGATGGAGATCTGGTGATTGGGGGATTTTTCTCCCTTTTTATTTATTTGTACTACACTAGTGTCTTTCATCTAATGCCTCAGAAGGACTACTTTGCAATGCCATGTCTTTTCCATGTATTTATTTTCATTTGTTGATCAGGAAGGATAATGCTTAAGCATCTGTGGGTGACTGCATCCATATTTTTTTGTTCTGCTGCCCTGTCCTCACCACTCATAAAGTACTGCTCATGAATTATTGTGAATTTCCCTGCAATCATTTAAATTTTTAAACCTAAGATGTGATAAATCTTTGTTTTCTTTGCCTCTTCTTTTCAGGATTGGAAGCTGAAGCATATACCACCCTCTATCTTACTGTACTATCCATGTCGCTCCTCCAAACTGAGCTGTCACCTCACAGCCTATTGACTGATGTTCTTTAGAATCAGAAGCTCAGACCTTATGTTGAATTCAGTGCCAAGCAGCTGCCACAAAGTATTCCACAAAGTATACAGTGCTAGATGTTCTAACTTTCTTTCATGGTGCATAAAATGTCTTATATCCCTATGGAGTGTCCACTGATATTTTTAAACCTCCTGCCAGGGGAGACTTGCACTGTAGATATTCAGTTACTTGTCCATAATGTGTATGTCATGGCTTTACGCATTGTGTCCTTCTTGACTCCTGAACATGCAAGCCAGAACAAAAATGAGGAACAATTCACTTGTGAGGTTTTCTCCCTCCAGATTGATTCTTCTTCACACACACACACACACTCACACACACACATGCATTCTCTGTTCTCACTGTCCTTCACACACACACACACACACACACACACACACACACACACACACAGGCATTCTCTGTACTCACATCAGTTCTTCAGTCAGATGTATAGTAAATTAATGGGTTTTGCACAGCATAAGAAAACTCTAGTAGATTCACTGTGCACTTGTGTGGAAAGGAGGTGCTACTAACACAGTGACTGATTGGGTTTTTTCAGGTGCTGAAGCCATTAGTGCTCCTGTAATTGTGAGCAGGGATATCAGTGTAACTGATATTGCTCTCATAATTACATAAATGATGTCTATATCTTCAGTTTTTTTGTCTTTTTGAGACAGGGTCTTGCTATGCATTTCAGGCTCACCTTGAGGTCACTGTGTAGACCAATTTAGTCTCAAACTTGCAATGGTCCTCCTACCTCAACCTCTTGAGTGCTGTGATTACAGATGTGTGTCACCATGTCCGGCTTCTTCCTCATATATATAACCATGTCCAGATATCTGCTGATATTTTTATTCCTGAAAACTTTTCCCTCAAAATGTCCTGGTTTTTGACGCAGACTCTTTTTTATTAGTTAACCTACTAAAAATATTCTGATTTGTAAAGGATAAGTTGACTAGCCATATACTATGTTTTTAACACCATTAACTGGGCTCACTGTGAATATTTGGCATATATTCTATCATTTTTAAGCTAAAATAAACAGAAAATTTTAGGTTAGAAAATTCACTTTTCTCCTGTTTCACTCCTCTTTACTAATCATTACAATGTATAATTGTATAAATAAGTCAATGTTAATTGAAAAATTATTTAGTGCGTCTTAAATTTATTTCACAGTAAATAATTTTATTTTTCAAAATTCTCTTTCCATACAAATAAAAATAATTTAATAATCATCTGTGACTTGAAATTTGAGCTCTGTGATATGAGTACACATGTATAGAAATATATAAATTAATAACAATTTCAATAACAATTAGCTTATTTCTATTTTTACTATGTTGTTGCATTACTACACATCTATTTTTCCATGCTATTATTAGTTTGTTTAAAACATTATATTAAAATTGTTATGTTTTTAAAAATTAGCATTTCATTATTTTTCTGAAATACTTCTAAAGATATTAATTTTAAAGTCCTGGTTTTGCCATAAAATAAAATCCCTCCTTTCTATTTTCAATTATAGTGGTGGCGATTTTAACAAAAATTTTGACAGTGTTGTTAACATGTGAAATATTCTTTTAGGTGCTTTGAAGTCTTTGCTATAATATTATGCTTTTGGTAAATATTCTATCATAATATTTTAAAGTCAATATTATACATACATGTTAAATATATCTAATGATCAAATTCATCATGAGGAATTTGTACCTGTACATTATATGTCTTGATTAAATTTTTAAAAACATTTCCCTGCACTTTCTTTCACTCTTTCTCTTACTTACAAAAGATTTTTTCCATTTTTCCTTCATTCTCTCTTCTTTTTTCCCTTCTTTCCTGCCTCTCATTTTGCTAGTTGCTCTATTTGAACATTCTTTTTCCTATTTCATTATAGCACCTTGATATTTATTAATTGTTGTTATGCCAAACACGTTTTCACCAAAATCTCCTAAGTTAGCAATCTTATATTGGAGATTTTGACAATGCTTAAGTATTTGTATTTTGTTTGGCTCACAAACATTTTGGTTGTGGTCTTGATTTTTTATGATTATTTCATGTATTTGTGAGGTGAATAGTTTTCTTCTTTAGAAAATACTTGTGTATTTGTCCAGGGAATTCCTTTTTATTGCCATTTTACTGAATATTTATTTTATGACTTTAAAACTCCAGAATGATGCTAAGTAATTCTGATTGATAACACAGAAATATTGCCTTGGTCCCTATTTTATTAAAAATGCTCTTAATATACATATTCTTAGTAATATTCATCCACACAATATATTAACAATAAAAAATTAAATATATCTTTTTTTTACCAAATTAAAAAGAAAGAAAAATGAAAAACATCCAAACACTGAGCATTAAACATTTTACTGCCAGTTCAGGAGAGTCACGTATCAGCTGTATGTTTAATCCAAAGGTCTAAAAGACCAAGCCTCCCCAAAAGTTCACACTCACCACCACAGCCACACCAACACAACAACAAAAACCATCAGGATGTGGAGATTGGGGAAGCTTTCCTAGTGGGAAGTGTTCTGTGTGTAATAACGTTCACTGCTGCTGAAAGAAGTTAGTATTATCCAAGACTCTCCTGAAGAACACAACTGCAACCTTATACCTTTTTTAAATTTTTTAAAAATTTTACTTAAAGAGAAAAAAAACCAAACAAGCAAAACAGAAAATGTGTAGCAACAATACGGAATTCCAGAGGAAAAATATAAAAGAACAACAACAACAAAACAAAAACACTAAGAAATCACTACTTCATAAGTAACATTACTGTCATCACTGGAAATAGTTGTTCAAGTTACAAAATTAAAGCATACAAAGTAGACATTCAAACAGTGAGACTGTTAACAGTTCTGCTCAACAATCTAACAAAAACAGTAATATGGTCATCTAGCTTACACACTTAAACATACATGAAGTTATATCCTTTAGAGCACTTTCTTTTTCTCTCTTTTTTACAAAAAATATGGAACGCTTCACGAATTTGCATGCCATCCTTACACAGGGGCTATGATAATCTTCTCTGTATCCTTCCAATTTTAGTACATGTGCTGCCAAAGCGAGCACAACCTTATACCTTGAATTGGACCCAATAATGAAGTTCTTAATCAGGCTTCTTTTCTCCAGCCAGAAAAAAAATGAATGTAATAATATACACATTAATATAATACAAAAGAAGCTCCACTTCACAGTACATAAAGGAGATCACACCCCATCAATTGGAAGCCCTCTACTAGTGGTCTTAACACAGGATCCAAAGGAAGTGGCTGCTGTAGTTTCCTGTGCAATGCATCCCTCAGAGGAGGAGGAGCTTGTCCCCCTGCCTGCCAAACACTGTTACTGTTATTCACTGATGTTTTCATTAAGTGAGACATAAATTTTCAATTAAAAGGATTTCTGCTTTGTTTTATCTTTAATTTCTTTTTATCAAGTATTAACTGTATAATTTTATGTGATGTAGTTCTATGTGTGAATACATATTTACATTATCAATGACTAAATCAAGCAGATTAAAATATCTGGCACTTCTAATCTTGCCCCATATGGATGAATGAGGACAGAGATATTGCTTTTGTTACATTATAATAATAATGATAATAATACTGATATCAAACATCTCTTATTAATTGCCTGATACCATCAAATTCTCCCTGTATCTGTATATCACTTTTCTTACAGCAATGTGAGGTTATTTTTAAAAATTATAAATTTTGGTCATGACACTTGTGATAATTATTTTAAATACTTTTGACTATTTACAGGAAGCTCATGTTACTTTTTTATTAAACTCACTTTGTGTTTCATGTATCCACTTTCTATTAAGAAACTGCTAGAAGAGTACAGTTTTTTTTTCTGTAGTGGAGATGGAAATCCATGTCTTCATCCTGACCTACAACACCAACCTGGGTTTTTATTTTTAATTTTGAGACTGAGACATGCTGAGTGGTAAACTGTCCCAAATGGCTTCAACTTACAGTAATCCCCACCTGATCCTGAGCTAAAATTACACCATTAATACACCAGTTTCTATTGTGATAGTGTAGAATTAACTGATCTGTAAATCTGCTCAGACTCGATACATGTTAGACATTCTCTTTCTATTCTGTTAAGCAAAATAGAAAGGCTTGGAAAATTTCCCTTTTAATTTTTTAAAATCAGTAAACTCATAAACTTTTAAATTTTAAGGTAAAAATTTAAAAGTATCTGTTTTTTCATTTTAATTTAATTTTATTTAATGCAATTTTTTAGTACATGTAAATAGTGATTTCATTCATTGTGGGGAATTGGTACATGTATATTACACATCTGTATTTATTTTTCTTCTACATCCCTCCACACTTTTTACCTTGACAGCATCTTATTTGTTTATATTCTAACTCTATATGAAGTTAATTACCATATATGCGCTTTAACAGCCAGACTAGGACAAAAATATATAAAAGATCCCAAAGTGCAGGAGAGGGGCCAGCAGGCCTAAACGGACTATGGTCAGTGAACCTCAAGCACCCAGCAGGGCCGGGAACCCAGCCTGGCCCTGACAGTGGGTGCCCGGCAGTGGAATCCTAGTGCACATGGGGCAAGCTTGGAACTCCACTCCAGGCAGTAAGCCCATGCCCTGCATCTGATACCACCCTAAGGCACAGGAGAGAGACCAGTGGGCCTAGCCAGGCTACATTCAGTGAACCCCAAGGAGCCAGCAGGGCCAAAACCCACCCGGCTCCCTGACTACACATGCTCCTGTGAAATCCCAGCACACCAGGCAAACTTGGAAATCTGCTCCCAGAGAAACCATGGACTACAGAGGACTATCAGTGCTAGCTTGAAGAGAGATTAAGTGACTGCTTCACCAAAATAAGATTTCAGATGGCTTCAGTCAGTGTGGTGAGTATGCCCCTAATATAGAGGTGTACAGTGGGTAAATAGGTACAGTAGTAAAGTTCCCTCCAACTAGCTGTAAGACCTTGGTAAATCTGACAAGAGTGAGGGTGAACCCTTCCTACATACAGAAAACATCAGGCAGAGTGAGGAGAGTGCTAAGAGGGACTCGCCCAACTTGAAGAAAATCAAAAGGGCTTATGAGACACACAGGCACACAATAGTGACACAATAGGGCTTCAGCTGACACAAACAGGATAGACAAGGAGATGTGATGACCTGGAATAAGCTGAGGATAAAGTACTAGCAGGAACTAAATGTTGACCTACATCAATAGTAGTAGGCTTTTCAGCCCAGGAAGAATATAGGACTCACCCAACAGGCCCTGCAGCAGGAAGTCAGGTGACGGGCACACCTATTCATTGTGGAACCCAGCAATTGGACACACATCAAACTTACAGTAGGACATGAAGATACACACTACCAAGAAAGGATGCTAGTAGGTTTGAAGGACCAAACACTAATTCAAAAGGGGAAAATGGCAAAATGAAAAAGCAAAATGCAATCTCAAATATTGAGTCCACCAGGTGTAAGTACAGGAGACACTGAAATAGAGGACCCAAAGTAACACACCGGAAATCTCTGAAAAGATAGCAAATCAAATAAAAATTCAACTCCGTGAGGCCATAGAGGAAATCAAATCAGAAATACTCTCTCATGTAAAGACAGAAGTAACAGCCTTAGTAAAGGAGTTGCTGAGTGCAGCGAAAGAAGAAATAGAAAAAACGGTATAGGAGCATGGGAAACTGATTGAAACACTAAATGAACACTATAGAAAACAAGCAGAATTCATGAAGCAAACTGAAAGAGACATCCAAGAAACAAAAAGTTCAATTCAAAGCATGCAAAACTGTTTAAATGAAGCTGAGGATAGGATTTTGGACCTTGAGGACAGGATCACAATTAGTGATCATGAAAGGATAGAACATTTTAATATAACAAAGCAGCAAGAAATGACAATCCAGAAGCCTCAAGATGATTTCAAGAGCAACAATATGAGATTAATAGGCTTTAGTGAAGACACTGAAGTCAATACAAATGACATATCTAAAATATTCATAGACATAAAGCAGAAAATTTCCATACATGGAGAAAAATCTGATATGCAGATAAGTGAGGCATACAGAATGCCAAACAGTCACAACCAACATAAATCTATACCCAGAAACATACTAATTAAGACCTCAGACATACAACAGAAAAACAGAATACTAAAAGCTGTTAAAGAAAAAACACAAGTCACCTATCCAGGAAAGCGCATTACAATCACAGCAGACTTTTCAGCACAAACCCTCAAGTCAAGACATGATTGGAATGAGATATTTCAAACCCTGAAAGAAAACAACTTTCAACCCAGACTGATGTAACCAGCAAATTTTTCATTCAAATTTAATAAAGAAACAAGATACTTCCATGACAACTGAAGAAATTCACGTCCAGCAAACTAACCCTAGATAGAGTGTTGAAAGATGTACTAGACAGAGACAAAAATGACCACAATCAGATGAGCCAACCAGCAACCAGCCTGCCACCCTGGTAAGTGACTGTGGTCTGGCAAGCCGCGGCCACCCCAGAGTGGGGAAATAAGAAGCAACAGCGTTTCCTGAGATCCGTGCCATGTTGGAACTCAGGGTGCTGAGCCAACCAGCAACCAGCATGCTGCCTACCTGGGCATGGGCTTAGAATCGAACATACCACATCCCCCCCATTAACAATTGGGATCCAGGGATCTGGGTATCTCTTAGGAGGTGACCATATTTGGCACAGCAAGTGGGGGGAGCTTCCTTCTACTATCTCTGAAGGCAGATATTTTTATCACTGTTTTGCTTTGTCCTGATTAACGGTGTTACTCTATTCAATACTCTGTGTTGATGTGTTCTATAAGGTTGTGTATTTTGATTTTGCTGTACCTAGTAGAAGAACAACTATTGTGAAGACAACGAGATATACAATGTTGCCTATTACTGTTGTCCTGGTGACCTGCTGTGATGTTCTTTGCCAATCTCACTGCACTGTCTCAATTGGCTTTATTCCATCCTGTTTTGTTGTATATTACTACCTCCAAGTTAATAAAAATTGAATAAAAATAAAACAAGAGAACATGAGAAAATAAGGTAACAAAATACCTCCAAAAACTCACAACTCCACCAAAGCTGATCCATGTGACATGAATGATGAGAAACTCAAAAACAAAATAACAGAATTATATAAGGTGACTAAAAAGGAAGTAACAACAAAAAAACAGATCAATAAGGTGCTGAGAAAGCTGAAACAATATAACTAAACAGATAATGTACTTAAAAAGCAAAAAGAGGAAAAGAAAATGCTCTAAAGGATATAACTGTTTGTATGTTTAAGTGTGTGGGATTGATAACTGTATTACCAGGTTTTTATTGGACCTTTGAACAGAACTGTTTGCAGCCTCACTGTTTGTTCACTTTGTATGCCTTAATTTTGTAGCATGAACAACTATTTCTAAGAAGACAATATGTAATTTATCAACTAGTGATTTCTTTATGTTTTTTTAAAATTCTGTATTATTTCTACCCTTTTTTGTATTGCTTTTTTTTCTCTTTAAATAAAATTGAAAATTAAAAAAAGCAAAAATGACCACAATCCCCAGAACAACAGAAAGAAACCACTAGGGAGGGCAAGCAATTAAATAAGGGGGGAAAGCAGAAAGCAAGCTATTGGAACATTACATGTCCAAGTTGAGCCAGGATATATCAGTGATATCCATAAATGTAAATGGCCTCAATTCAACTATCAAAAGAAATAGGTTGACAGGATTTATCTGAACACATGATCCCACAATATGCTGTACACAAGAAATACATCTGAGCCAAAAAACCTCATAGATTAAAAGTCAAAGGATAGACAACAGTATTGCATGCAACAGAAACCCAGAAAAAAAGCAGGGGTAACTATTCTCTTTGCAGACAATGTGAACTTCAAATCAAAAATGACTAAAAGAGACAAAGAAGGTCACTACATACTTGTAAGTGGAAAAATTCAAGAGAATGAATAACAATTATAAATATATGTGCACCAAACACAAAAACACCCAACTATATAAGGCAGATACTAAAGGACATGAAAAACCAAATACAGAAGAACACAATTATTACAGGAGCCAGTAACAGCCCATTGTCACAAAGAGATAGATCAACTAGACAAAAAGTCATCAAACAAATAATAGAACCGAATCATATGTGTGAGCAGTTGGACTTAGTAGATGTTTACAGAGTGTTTCACCTAACCACATCAGAATACACATTCTTCTCAGCTGCACGTGGGACATTCTATAAAATAGACCATATATTATCCCATAAAACTTTCTTAAGTAAATGTAAAGGTATTGAAATTATCCCATGCATAGTATCTGACCATAGTGCACTGAATTTGGAAATTAATGGCAAAAGAAATTATAAAAATTGCATGCATACATGAAAATTAAACAACAACTTTTTAAGCAACCAGTGGGCTACCGATGAAATTAAGAAAGACATAAAACAATACCTACAATTGAATGAAAATGTGCAAAACATCTATTGTAATCTGAGGGATGCAATGAAAGCAAACTTAAGAGAAAAATATATTCCAATAAATAGTCATATTAAGAAAATAGAACTAGCACAAATAAGCCACTTAATGCTTCATCTCAAGCTAGTAGAAAAGAAGAGCAAGTTAAACCCAAAGCTCATAGAAGAGAGGAAATTGTAAAGATTGTAGCAGAAATAAATGCAATCAAAACTAAAAAAGCAATACAAAGAATTAATGAATCAAAAAGCTGGCTTTTTGATAGAGTAAACAAACTTGACAAACTTCTAGATAACCTTATAAAAAAAAGAAAGATAAAACCCAAATTCACGCAATAAGGACTGAAAAGGGGGAAATTGCCAGAGATCCCATGGAAATTCAAAAGATCATGAACACTCACTTTAAGAATCTGTACTCACATAGAGAGAAAAACACAGAGGAAATGGACAGATTTCTAGAAATAGATGAACTACCAAAGCTCAACCAAAAAGATATAGAAATTTTGAATAATCCAATATCAGCTATTAAAATTGAAAATGTAATAAAAATCTTACCAGTGAATAAAAGTCCATGTCCTGACAGATTTACAGCTGAATTCTACAAGAAATTTAAAGAAGATTTGATGCCAATACTTCTTAAAATCTTCCATGAAATTGAAAAAAAAGCAGTCCTCCCTAAATCATTCCTGAAGGCAAGGGTAACTCTCATACCAAAATCAGAGAAAGACCCAACCAAAAAGGACAAGTATTGGCCAATCTCACTAATGAACACTGATGCAATAATTTTCAATAAAATACTGGCAAATGGAATGCAGCAAATCATCAAGAAGATTATACATCATGACCAAGTGGGGTTCATTCCAGGAATGCAGGTTTGGTTTAACATACAAAAATCAATAAATGTGATACACCACTTTTACAGAGCCAAAAACAAAAACCACATTGTCATCTCAATAAATGCAGCAAAAGCTTTCAATAAAGTCCAATGCATGTTCATGATAAAAACCCTTCAGAAACTTGGAATACACAGTGTCTAACTCAACATTATAAAGGCCATCTATGACAAATCAATAGCCAATATTATACTAAATGGACAAAAACTAAAAACTTTCACTTTAAAATCAGAAACAATACAAGCATTTCCACTATCACCATTCCTTTTCAATATAGTTCTGGAAACACTACTCAGGCCAATCAGACAAGAGAAAGAAATAAAAGGAATAAAGATAGAAAAGGAAGAAGTTAATTTATCACTATTTACAGATGACATGATACTCTATATAGAAGACAACAAAACTCCATTGAAAGGCTGCTAGAAGAAATAAACAAATTCAGCAGTGTAGCTGGCTACAAAATCAACATGCAAAAGTCAATAGCATTCCTGTACACAAACAAGAAACTCACGGAGAGAGAAATTATGGAAATGTCGCCCTTCACAATAACATCTTAAAAAATGAAATACTTAGGAATCAACCTAACTAAGAATGTAAAAGAACTATATGCTGAAAATTACACAATGCTAAAAAAGGAGATTGCAGAGGATATTAGAAAATGGAACAATATTCACTGCTCTTGGCTAGGAAGAACCAACATTGTGAAAATGGCCATACTCCCAAAACTGTTATACAGATTTAATGCAATCCAAATCAAAATACTATCAACATACCACACAGATCTAGAGAAAACACTCCTAATATTCATTTGGAAACAGAAGAAACCTAGAATAGTAAAAGCAATTCTGGGCAATAAAGACAAGGCAGGAGCCATCTCATTTCCTGACTTGATATATGTGCACCCATGTTCATAGCAGCACAATTTGTAATAGATAAATCTTTGAAACCACCAAGATGCCCATCAACTGCACACTGGATGAAAACATTGTGGTATTTTTACAATGGAGTATTACTCAGTTATGAAGAAGGATGATCTTGAGGCCTTCATAGATAAATGGAGATAATGCGAGATTTTCCTCATTAATGAAATAAATAAGAATCATATTTATAAATGTCACATTATGTCTCTCTTGTAAAAAGTAATAAGAAATGTAGAAGTAATAAAACCCAAAATGTATAATTGCTACCATAAAAAAGAGAAGAAAAGAGAGTGCTCTAAAGGATTTAATTGCATGTATGTTTAAGTGTGTAAGATGCATGACCATATTACTATTTTTGTTAGATCATGGAGCAGAACTGTTAATAGTCTCATTGTTTGAATGTGTAGTTTGTATGTTGTAACTTTGTACCTTGAACTTCTATTTCCAAGATGACAGTATGTAAGTTATCAAGTAATGATTTCCTCGTAGTTTTTGTTCTTTTCAAGAAATTTTTTCCCTTGGAATATTTTTATTGTTGCTATACTTTTTTCTATTTTGTTCATTTTGTTTTATTTTATTTTTAAATAAAATATTTTTTAAAATGAAAATAATCTTCCAGGTACTATTCCAACCACAAAAGTCAACTCTGCCTAGGAATGTGCCCTATGACAACTCTGTAACACTCTGCTGCTCACACCTGGCTCACCCACAGAGTCCCTGCCACAGAACAACCCTTAAGAACCCTCTCCTCAAGCCAAATGGTGGTTGTCTTGCTCAAAAGACAGTCTTCCTCCTGCCCAAAATGCTTCTCTCTTGTGGCAGAGTGTCTGATTTAGTTTTGCATGTGTTTGTTCCATCAATATTAATGCTAAATTTTGAAACTGAATGTGTATGTTTTCACTAAGATGCCTTAAAATTGGTAACATAGTGCCAGTGACTACCCACTTTGCAAACAGGTTTTTCTTCAAATTAATAGAATTTACTTTAAGAACAATGTAAATTTACAAAAATTAAAGAGATCACCCCCCAAAACACTCACTCTGCCTCCTTCATCATCTTATTTAATTTTATGCCTCAGTTCATAAATCAACACCATACATTTATAGAATAAAATTAATAGTTCAACTTGGAGTTCAATTTGCATGTTATGCCTTGTTTCGATTTTGACAAAGTAAACTGACCCATAGCTAGTATTGAAGTATAGTTTTACTGCTTGATAAAGCCATGAGATTTGTTATATTTTCTCCCATTTAGACAATAGTGAGCATAAAGAGAAATTTCTCACTAAGCCCATGTCATCATTAAAAGTATCAGTAGACAAGGAAACTGAGTTTGTGAGTATAGGAATGAGTTATCAAAATACAGTAACTTGTGGAAGAAACATTTTTAAACAAAGCCAATAGTAGAGGAAGACTTCGAATTTTGTGACTCAGAAATCCTCCTTGATTTAGAAATAGATCGTCAGTTAAAAACTTAGAATTCCTGAGTTCAGAATAAGTACTGTTTATTCACACAAAGGGAATCGAGTGCAGCTGTGAGTTTCAGGCACTCATGACTGGAAGACAGAGAAAAATGAGATACACAGAAAATATTCTTTGACTTTCCTGAACACTGGGCATGTGAGGTTGTACTTAGACATCTTAGATTTTGGGGGGGCAATGATAAAATATTCTTGCCTGATTACGGATGCTTTGAGATCATTTCACCAAATACTTTAATTTACATATCCAGTGCAATCCAGTTCAACTTCCATAATAGCTATAGTAAAAGGATTATTGACACTGGCTTGGTATCAAAACTGCCCAATAGGAAATGTTCCATAGGAATATGCAATTATTGGACTTGGATGAAATCATTATTCCTGGGGGTAGAGAGAATGATCCCGTAACATATTCTCCAATGTGTGTTTTTATCTGGAAACAGAGCCTCAGATACAGAGCCCCAGGGTAAATAGAATTACAAGTCCCTTAAAAAGAGTATGAGAGGGTCAGTGGTGTGTCCACTCCAGGCCACAATACACATCCATATATACATAGTTCTTTTCGTGGCTAACACTGCAAGTTCAAACAGAGCTTTACAGAAGTTTCCAGTATATCTTATTTGATTAATATATACTTCTTCTTGCAGTTTCCTCTCTTAGTAGGTACTTTTCATCATTTAGATTGCTTTAAAAGAATGAAAAGAAGTGTACACAAGGATGGAGATGTGGTGGTTGGTGGAATTTTCCTCCTATATACACATTCCTACCTCTTCGGTATCTCTCATTGGAGGCCTAATAAGGTCTTCTTCCTTTTCTCAGAGTAAGTATTTCTTTCATTCATTCATTTTATGTTTGTATATCAATTTAGTAATTGCCTAAGTCACATTCCAAGCCATGGGATAAAGTTCCCTACTAAGAGACTGCACGCAAAGCTCAGAGTCTTTCCTGCCACAGAACCCAGGGTCTTCTTACATTTATTTGTTAGGTAAATAATTCAGATTCTTACCACTAAGTGCTCACAGCTGTTTTGGCTCCACTTACTGGACAGACTTCATGGTGTAGACATTCATTTATTGTTTCAGGGGGCTTTTAAGTAGTTATTTAACATTGTGTGCTGTGTGCCATCTGCATCACAAAATTAACCTGGTTTAAGAAATGAGTAACCTGTGAGATTTTTATCTTTCCTAACTTGATTCTCTTTTAGTTGGACACATATCTGTCCTCAGTTTTCAAATATTATCAATAAGAATTTTATACATAATGCTTTAGTTAATAAATGGGTGAAAAATGGTTCCAGAAGATCCTAGAAAGTGACTATGCTCCTGTAAGAAAAGAAACTGTGAGCAAACCCAGGAAGGTTGTGTGCCTTTTAAAATAAGAAAACCACAAGGGTGCTGTGAACACTGCCCACACATGAGAGCAGGGATGGAGGGATTAGGAATTGGCACCTCTTTCCTCCTATACACGGTGATATTACCAATCTCAGATTTCCATTTGTGTTCCACCATATGTATCCATACCATCTTTTGAACTTTTTGTTACTAGACACTTTCTTAGATTTATGAATTTATTTTATTTCCATTTTAAAAAGGTTTTGCACACTGATTATCTTTTGCTGGATGTACACACTTTGATTCTGATGGTCATTAGTGATCTTTCTTAGCTAGTTCAAGGCTATGGGAATTTGCATGGTTGAAACAGGAAAGACAAATATGAATTATTGAAAATTTTTAAATTGTATTCATGCCATTTTTTAAAGTAGCCAAGCATAATTATTGATATAGAGACCTCCAAAAGAATTTTTGCATTTCAGAAGAGAAATTGGGCTAGACTCTGCTGCAAAGAATGCCATGGATTTAGAGTCAAAGACCTATTTGGGGATGATCCAATGAGATATTCCTAAATCAAAATTTGGGCAAATGTAATTTTTTTCTGCCAACGTAATGGGAACCTAGTTGATGATAAGACACTGTGATCAAAAATAAATTAGGACCAGTGTAGAATGTGGAACAGAGCAGACATGAAGGATGATTATGTTGCAATATATTTTAGAAATACTGTAATAAAATTGAGCAACATACAGAAAGTACAGGACCCCTAAAGTAGAGGCCCAACTGAAAAGGTGAACTGGGGAGCAATGCCTTGTGGAGGGGCAAAGATGTGTCAAGGCAGAGGGTTAGGTTTCCCATCTGCTCCAGCTGCCTCGAGTACCCAGATGCTGGAGGAAGCATATCTTTCTCTTCCTGGGGAGAGAAGCCACCTGTTCTCCTGCTGCCCTCTGTTTCCCACTCTCACCAGACCAGTGAACTGCCTACTTCAGCAGGTAGCTCTCTCCCAACACACTTAGGGACAGAATGCCTGTGGCTGAAAAATATATACAGGCCTACAATTTCAAGAGGACTAAAGGGCTAGCTTATCTACCATGAGCAACATGTTAAGGGTTGGGGAAGCTTTTAATATACACTAAAAAAATAATCTTTAGGATAAACATTATCATATATACAATTAATATCTTTGTCTTTACACAAACTTTGTATTTGAAATCACAGGCTTGTTAATTTTGATTTAGAGTGTGACCCACATATTCATAAAATACAGCCACAAATATTATGATGTGGTAGTAATAATGTTCTGTGTATTTCCACATTATTATATATGGACTTTAAAAGTACGATTAGTCTGTACCTATTCCACTTTAACGTATCTTCCATATGTATCTTTATGTTAACATTTGTATGATAGGGGTTTTTTTTACATTTTCTTGAACAGCATTATGCTTTGTAGCAAAGCTTGCTTTTATTTCTTAACTTTTTAGACAGTTCATGCTTAATTTTTAATTTCCTATTTATTTTTGCATTAAACTTGGAAAAGCGGTACATAGATCATTGTTAGATGATCAAACTTAGTACATTTTTAAACTGAATATTTTTAGAATAGTGTTGTTTGTAGATGTCTTCAGGCCATGTACATAATCTAATAATCTCATTGTATGTCATTGAAATAAGATAAGTTTAATAAGATCAGAAAGAATGAAAATGGGGAAAGGGGATTTACAAGAGCAAAGATAGAGGTGAGAAAGCTGCAGAAGTTGATTAAAAACTATCAAGCTTTGTTATGTACATGGACCCACTCCCCAAGATGACTTAACCAGCATATACTGCAAATATGTATGAAAAAATGTTGAAAAACAGAAACTGAATTCTGAGAAACAAAATCACTGGCTTAATGGCTATCTATGTCTTGGTATACTTCTGTATTTATCTTCAAAGATCCTTTGAAATACCTTTATATTATGTTTCATATTTTTATGTCTTTCATATACAATTATATCATATATACTTAACTAAAGACCTTAAAATTATCTCATATATTGATATAATTGTAATTTTGTATGCCTATTAACATAAATTTGTATGTAAGTCTATATGTCATATAATATACTCATTACACACAAACACAATAGTTTTCATTCACATGGAAGAAAAATGTATCTTCTGTAAGAAAACAGATGTCACTTGAAGTCACAATTCTCAGTTAACCAAATCAGTCACAGAAAGTTAAGTCCCAGATGGGTTTTCTTTTATGAAAAATCTATAATTGAAGTGATTTAAAGAGCAAAAGAAAAGGCAGATTAGAATAATGAGGATATTCTTTGTGGAGAATGGAAGGAGAGATGAACAGGGGCCAGGTAAGCAGAGTGGGGAGGATTAGGGCAGTTATAAAATATTACTAGGATATGCATCTGTAACAGCTCCACAAAGTAAGTATAATGATTCTGTGCTGTACTCAAAACCAAATAAAATAAGTAGAATGCCATTTTCTCACCTAAATCAGCAAGATATGTTTTATTTGTCATAATACATGTGTAAACTAAAATAAATTTGAAAAAACAGAAAGATATTTAAGGAAATATATGTGTTAAGCCAGAATCTATGTATATGTTAATGTCTATAATCAGGAAATATGTAACTATGGAAATGTAAATATGTAGAAAATACGTATATAGGAAGGTATGTATATCAAGAGATATGTATGTTAGGCCAAAACAAGAAATATTTAAAAATTTTAATAATATCAAATGAACTAAATAAAAACAATTGATTAGGGATAATGAGAAAATTGCACACAATATTTTTAAAAGCATGTATTTTCAGATTAGCACAGAATATATTAATTGTGCTCTTCTATTTTATAACACCTAAAAAATAAATAGCCTTGCACTAATGTTGTGGTAAATGCCTGCAATTTCACCTGCTTGGATTCTGCTGCAGCAGAACTGTGAGTTTGAGTCCAGTTCAGGAAAGCTGAGACCCTGACTCAAAGCAAAAGTCAAATTTCTGGCTATACAGTGCAGCAGGCTGGATTCCATCTTTTGCACTGCACACACAAAGAGAAATATAGACCTTCACCTGTAAAAATGGTAGGTTTACAGTTTCACGCAAGATGCGGTATCAGTGTGTAAGTAGAATACTCCCAAACAAAATCATCCAGTCTAATTTTTCAGATACAAAGAAACATGTGCTTCACAACTGTACAATGCATATTATGGTTAGAGGGTGATGCTTAGGTAAAGGACTTGTCTGGTCTTTGGCAGGCTTTGAGTAAAATCCCCCAGTCTGCAAGAAGAAGGCAGGGATTCATATAATCTTCAATCATAGAGGAACTATTCATAAGAAGTGAACTTAAAATGGTCCCTTGACCAAATGTTGATCAAAAATTTCAGGGATGAACTGTGTTGTATACTAGCTGAAATTGCAAAAGTGAAGCAACAGAAATACCAGTGATTTTCATTAACCAAGAAGTTACTTGTGCCTGAGTGTAATAAAGGTGAAAAGAACAGGGACCATTGGGAATAAACACAGATACCAATGTCAAACTTCAAGATGAAATTGTCTTCATTTCAGTGTATTTGTCTCTTTTTCAGTTTTTATTAATATGTATTCATGATGCATTACATTTATATTCACTTTGGGGAATTGACACATATATACATATTGTGTTTTGGTTATTTTTCCTGTACTTTCCCCAACTCTCTATATTTCTCTAGATTCCTTTCCTATCTCCAGTCTACCTCTCCATTTCCTACTATCTTTCTTTATTTTGCTCTTTATATTTCTTATATTTTGTGTTTTTCATATAAGACCCACTATGTGATAATCAACATTCTGTGTCAGATTTATTCCACTTAGATTCATGGACTCAATGTGGTTTCCATTTCTTTACAATGACTCAAATTTAACATTATTTATGATTAATACTCCATTGTGTGTACATAGCATATATATTTACACTTCAGTTATTCAATGAGATAGAGGCCTCTTGTATAATTAAATATTATGACTTTGGTACTGTAATCATGGGTATATACTTATTCGTGTAATATAATTAAATTATTTTTTAAATTTTAAACAAAAAACTTTTTAAAACCCAGTCAAACAGAGTTTCAAAACACTATATTAGGAGATGAACACCAATCAACACATAGTGCAATGTTATATTCACAGTAGTTGTTCAGAGTAAAAGACATAGGCATGAAAAATTGTCCAGGAGATCAACAGCACAAAATTCTTCCTTCAATGAACTAAGAGAGACCAGCTATATAAGTATATTAACTTCCTTTCATACATACTTTTGTTCTTTTCCCTTCATTCCTTTCCCCTTTCTCCAATAACAGTTTTACTTTCCTGTTGTAGTTTCTTCTTATTTCACAGAATCTATTGTACAATTTGGGTCTCATTTACTGTTTCTGTTTTTCACACTAGTGGAATAATACAATGTTTACACATGTCAGACTGGTTTATTTCACTTATGAGTATGGTCTCGATGTGCATCCATCTATCTATGTCAGGCTCAGGTTTATTTTTCTATATAATTGAGTAGTACTCCATTATATTTATTTTTTCTTATTTTAAAGAGAATAAAACAAAAGAGGGCAGAACAGAGAAGATCAGAACATAATAGCATAGGCAACACAATACTTTACATTAAGACAACAGGACATTAACAGTAGCTATCACAATATCTCTTTCCCTGCTTTAGTTGAGCATAGTTTTAAACACAATAATATCAAACATAACAAAATAGTATAAAATCATTCAAAGAATGAAAGAATTACAGCGCATTGTGAACCGAATAACAGAGAATGATCAATGGCTACTATAATATCTCCTTTTCAATAAAAAAATTTTTTATACTATAACATATATTAAAATCTCCATAAGACACAACAGGATAAAACCAATGGCAATAGAAGAATAGAAGCATGGTTGGACTTCTAAGAAAGACGATATTAAATCAGCAATAGCTGTCTATAATGCTTTGTTTTCTTCAAAACAACTGTTCATACCATCACGCATAATACAGTCAAACAAAGCAGAATAAAACCAATCCAACAGATGAATGAAAACATTGAAAGGCTTCAAAGGTATGAAATGGGGTATCATGATTACCACAAAATCTTATATACTCTTACCAACTCTCATACCAGGGAGACTATACGGTATTTACAAATGTGAGACTGGTTTATTTCACTTATGTGTATAGTCTCAAGTCGTGTCCATTTATTTATAAATATCTCAATGTGATCATTCTTTATAGCTGAGTAGTACTCCATTGTATAAAAATGCCACAACTTTTTTATCCATTCCTCAGTTGATGGGCACTTATGTTGTTTCCAAGATCTGGCTATTACAAATTGTGCTGCTATAAACATGGGTGCACATATATCACTGTGGTATGATG
>PVJX010005166.1:0-87604 GCA_004027295.1 Dolichotis patagonum | reverse complement strand
TGCACTGATCTCAGGGAAGTAACTGGGTCCCCGCCAGGGGCGTGGCCTAGTTCAAGCAGATTCCACCAATCCGCTCGGCGAGGGGAATAACCAGCTGAAGCCACTTCCTTATGGAGTTAGGGCTGTCCTGCCCAAATCCAACATGTCGTCCAGTCGGTTTCCCCTTTCCCGTGGGAGGGTCTTATTCTCATCACTCACCATGTCCCCGAGAACTGCTGGACTGCCCAACCTCCGACTTCAGTGCGGCTGAAGTGGGAATTCACGGTGCCTCTGGGTGGGTCGTGTGCAGTGCCAGTCCCGGCGAGCTGCAGGCCGGGCTGTTCAGCTCCGGGCTCCGGCGGCTCAAGCCAGTCACTTTGGCGCGGATCGCTTGTTCAGGTGGGGCGGAATTCAGGCATCTCAAGGCGGGTGCCGTGCTCGCCGATCTTATCTTCACTAATAGTAGCCCCAGGACCTCTTATTGGAGCGGGTTTTTGGGCTTTAGTTTCTTTCTGTGTTGTGAGAGTCTATCTCTCTCTGTTTGGGTCTCTCCAGGGTGTTTTATTCTGGCATTTGAGCTGTCTCTCTCAGAGAGGGTCTCTCTCCTGCTACCTACCAGTCCGCCATCTTGTCTCTTCTGGGTTTTATTCTTGATGCATTCTGCCAATGTGTGTCTTTTCATTGGGAAATTAGCACCATTCATATTGAGAGTAATTACTGAATGGTATAAGTGAATTCTCTACTTACAAATGAGTCCCATTCTGGGAGAATGTTTATAAGTTGTATTCATTTATGAGCCCAACAAAGTGAGTTTTCTGTACCCTTGACACAAATACACGGTATATATTGCTTTGTACTTCCTAACAGACCCCTCCACACCACTACTTCTTTTCCTCTTGCTTCCAGACATCCTGGGCTCTGCTTGAGCAGTGTATTACTGTGTACCATTATTACATTGTACAGTAGGCACACAGCAGCATAACTGCAACAATGTCTGGCAGAATTGTGATCCACTTTTGTAATTTGTTTGCGTTTACGAATGTTCGTTATGCAAGGTCCATTTGTATCTGTAAAAGTTTGCATCTCAAATGTTTGTAAGTTAGGGACTTACCGTATTGACTTATTCCTGTCATTACATGATTTTCTGTTTCTGATTCCCACACCCTCCCCTGCCACCGCCCTGCTTGACTGCTTACTCTACCCGATGTATTCATTCTGTGTACTGGTTTCATTGTCTCTTTTTAGGATATCATTGAGAATATTTTGAAGCACTAGTCTGGTTGCCTTGAATGTGATCTTTGTCATGGAAACAGTATTTCTCCATCAGTTTTTAAAGATAGTTTTGCATGGTATATCAGTCTGGGTTGGAAGTTGTTTTCTTGTAGGACTTTTAACATTTCACTCCAAGTTCTTTTGGTCTTTAAGGTTTGTAGAGAAGTCTACTGCAGTTCTAATGAATTTACCTTTATAAGTGATTAGTTATTTCTAACACCATTTGAGATTCTGTTCTTGTGTTGGACTTCTGGGATTTTTGACAATGATGTCATAGAAAAGTTCTTTTCTGATCATAACTGTTTAGGGATTTATATGCTTCACTTATCTGTATATTAAATTCTTGCCCCATATTTGGAAAGTTTTCTGCTATTATATTTGTAAACAGATTTTTGTATGCCATTTGTGCTGTTTCTGATTGTTTGTCAATTCCAGTTAATCTCAAATTAATTTCATTGCATCATCTCTTGCAGCTGTTGGATCAGTTTTTCTTGTTCTCTTGTTTTTAGATGTTTCTGAGTAATTGGTCTCTGATAGCCCTGTCTCCTACTTCTGACACTGTCTTTACATTGGTCACTTTTGCTGTCTATATGTTCAATAGTTTCTGTTTGTACCTTTTAGTGAACTATAATTCTTTGCTAAACTGGTCATTTATGTTTTATATTTTGTGTAGCTCAGGTAGTATCTTCTTTAAACTGACTGATCACTTTGTTTATTAAACCCATTATGTTTAGTTGTATCTTCTTTGAGCTCACTGAAACACTTCATTGATCTGTTTTTTAAAGTCTCTTCTGTGTGTGTGTGTGTGTGTGTGTGTGTGTGTGTGTGTGTTTTAATAATTTGATAGTATAGCCTTTTCTTTCCTCCCTCTTAAGCCCCGTGGATTAGCTTTGGAGTAGTTTGGAGTTTTTGAAGACGTTTTCTTGCCTTGTCTTCTCGTGTGTTTTGTTTTGTTTTGCTTTGTACTGAAGTTTGTAGATTGATTGTGGTAGAAGACTTTGTTTTTTGAAATCTGTTTAGTTAGTGTTTACTTTTCACTAATGCATCTGGGTATGGCTAATTATAGGCCTTTGCCTCTGTCCCAATATATAACCAACTCTGTTTATTTGGGAGAGGAAACCTTGGTGTATTTGGCTCAGCACCAAATTTTCTAGGAATGAGTCACATTATTTTTAATGATACAAAGGTAATCCAGATATTGGCATATAGAGAAAACCAATTAATACCTGTAACAGCAACAACTATGCCACTTTGGCAATAGTAATAAAATCAACAACAGTAATATTGTCAAAGACAAAATTGAATTGGCATACCCTAAGAACCAATAGTACCATCCTTAACCATAGAAAAATATATAATTGTAGTATAAATACCAAGACAAACCAGATACTGACATATAGTAAATGTCTGTTAAATGCAACAACTATACCTCCACTAACAGTAGAACAGTACTCAACAGTAACAGCATAGAGTTCAGTATCTAAGGATTAATTATACTAGTAGAGATTAATTATTATACTAGTAAATATTAATCATTATGCTAGTTAAGATAAAGAAGCTGGGGAACTTGAAAATGAAAAAACAGAATTTGGAAAATTAATGAAAGATGACAAGCAGAAGAGAAAAGTTAAATAAATGACATGTTGGAGGAGTAAAAGGGAATTAATAGTATTAGATAAAAGTAACAGAAAAGAACAATTGAGAAAAAGAAGAAAAAAGAAAATACAGAGATCATAATAAGGGAAAAATAAATAAGAAAGGAAAAAATAATTCAAAGAAAAATAAAGAAGAAAAAGGAGAAAAATCACCAAATCTCCAAAACACTCGTGAAAGAAAAATAAAACAAATTTTAGTTAAAAAAAATTCCAGACTTAGCCCTGCAGGGATGCTTGCTTCCCTCAGGTAACCAATGCAGGCAGGGAGAAACAGCCAGACCTGTCCCTTTATGCCTGATGCCATCAGGACCCTTGGTTCCCTCAGGTAACCAGTGTGGGCATGGAAAACAGCTAGATAAGCCCCTGCACCTGCAGACCACCCTTGGAGAGGCTTGCTTCCCTCAGGCAGCCAGCATGGGCCAGGAGAATCAGACAAATATGCCACTATGAGTCTACTGCCATTGGGGAAGCCCCAGTGTAGCCACACGGGCCAACAGAAAAAGCAACCCTATCACCACGCAACCATGAGGAAGCCTATAGCCACATAGCTCTGGAGAAGCCTCTCTGACATCCCACTGCTTACCCAGGAATCTCAGTTTGGAGAAATCCAGGTGCCTGGCCCATTGCCCTACACCACGGAGAGTAGCCAATGTGGGAAGCGCCTGGAATACCACAACCAGCTTGTCAAGAGGAACCCACAAAAATGTCAAGATGAAGGAGCAAAAGACAATCTCAGATCTCTAGCTCACACAGAACAAGTGTGGGAGGTATAGACAAGGAATAAAATGGAAGTCACAAACCTGAAATCTCTGAAAGGATAGCAACTGAAGTAAGCAAAAAACTTCATGAGGCTGTAAAAGTAATCAGATCAGAAATAGTATTTCAGGTAAAAGAAGGTATCACAAACATAATGAAAGAATTGATCAGCATATCTAAGAAGACATAGATTTAAAAAAAGGAGCATAGGAAACTTTGAATGAACAATATAGGAAGGAATTACAATGCATGAAACAGATTCAAAGAGATATCCCCAAAATTTAAAACTCCATAGAAAGCTGGCAAAACCACTTGAAAGAGACTGAACATAGACTTTCATATCTTGAAGACACAATTTGCAGCTAGTGATGGTGAAAGGAATGATCTCTTAAAAGTAACGAAGTACCAGGAAATAACAATTCAATGGCTGCAAGACAACACAAAGAAAAATTTCAAGAGTGACAGGTATCAGCAAAAAAGCAGAGTGTCAACACAAATGAAATAAAAAGGCTATTTACAGAAGTAATAGCAAAAACTTCCCAGATATGGGGAAAGGATCTGGAAAACAGGTAAACAGGCATATAAAACTCCAACTAGCCATAACCAAAATAAATCTACACCCAAATATGTAATAATCAAGATCCCAGAAATTCAGCACAAGAGTAGAATATTAAAACTTATTAGAGGAAAGAAACAGAACACTTATAAGGAAAACCAATCAAAATCACGGCAGACTTGTCAGCACAAACCATCAAGTCAAAAGAGTTTGGAGTGAAGTGTTTCAAATCCTCAAAGAAAACAACTTCCAACCCAGATGGATGTACCCCGCAAAACTTTCCTTCAAAACTGATGGAAAAATAAGATACTTCCGTGATAAAGAACAACTGAAGGAATTCATGACTACCAAACCAACCCTACAGAGAGTGCTGAAGGGTATTCTAGAGAGAGATAAAGATGACCATGGTTCCAGGAGCAGCAGCAGAGGGGGATCACTAAATAGGAGAGGCAAACAAATGGAAGGGAAAAGTGGAGAGCCAACAGCAGGAGGATAGCGTGGCAGACAGGAACCAATGCATGCATGCTAGGAAAGAGTCATAATATTCTTAATGATACAAAGGTAATCCAGATATTGGCATATAGAGAAAACCAATTAATACCTGTAGCAACAACTGTGCCACCTTGGCAATAGCAATAAAATCAACAGCAGTAATATTGTCAAAGACAAAATTGAATTGGCATACCCTAAGAACCAATAGTACCATCCTTAACCATAGAAAAATATACTAATGTATATGGCCTTAGTTCACCAATAAAAAGAAACACAGGGAGAGTGGATCAAGAAACAAGATCAATCAATGTATTGTGTACAAGAAACATATTTAACTCTAAAGGAAATTCATAGACCAAAGTTAAGGGAAAGAAACAATTGTTCCATGTGACAGGAGATCAAAAAAAGGAGAGATAGCTTTCCCATCAACTGCAGAATGAATAAGAAAGATATGGTATTTTTATACAATGGAAAGCTACTCAGCAATAAGAAGGATAATCTCGAGGCTCTTGTAAGTGAATGGTTGCAACTGAAGATCATGGTCATGGGTGAAATGGTTCAGACTCATATGGGTGAGCCTCAAGTTGTTTCCCTAGTATAAAAAACTGAAGGAGTTAGTGTCCAAAATGTACAATAGATATTGTGAAATTATTGGGAGTGGGGAATGTCTAAAAAGGTAAGTATTGTTAATTTCATATTATCTTGAATTCCTGTATCATTCTCATTGTTTTGTTAGGCTTGGTTTTATTCTGTCTTGTTTTGTTTGATTTTACTATGTCTGATTGTATGGGCAGCTATTTTAAAGATAACAACATATATTATGGTAGCTAATTATGGTAGTTATTATGGTAGTTAATTTTCTATTTTCTGGTTTAAAAGACTTGTAATGCTTTCATTGTTTTGTTTTGATTGGTTTTATTCTGTTCTGTTTTATTTGATTTTATTATATATGATGGTATGGACAGCTGAAGAAAACAAGAGACATTATGGTAGCCATTGTTGAGATTTCCTACTATCTTGTTCTGAATTCCTGTATTGCTTTCATTGTTTTGTTCTGATTGGCTTTATTCTGTTTTATTTTGTTCAGTTTTATTCTCTTTCAAATTAAAAAAAAAAAAAAAAGAATGGAGTGGGACCGTGCATCTGGACCTGGCAGGCGCTGCCAGGGATGTGAGCACCTCTGGCCAGGCCAGAATGGGCTTGGCGGCTGCCTGCGCGCGGCCGGCCGGGCCATGACCAGATAAAATAGCTGCTGATTACAATTGCCCTCTATAAATTCTCATCAGCTTCTTGGGACTTGGAAAGAAGATGCCTGGTGCCATACCTAGTAAAATGGGCTTTCAAGAAGTAGTCAACCCAAGAAACACAGACTTTCTTTGAAGTTTTTTCAGAAAAAGGAAACTAAGAGAGCCTTGGATTTTACAGACTCAAGAAAATGAAGGAAAAGCTTCTGAATATAGAGAATCAGAAATTGATCAGGTTGTTCTTGCAGTGCAGTCCTCGCCTGTAAATTGCAAGAAGAGAGAAAACTTGCTGCCTTTTGTGGGACTGAATAATCTTGGCAATACTTGTTATCTTAATAGTATACTTCAGGTATTATATTTTTGTCCTTGTTTCAAATCTGGTGTGAAGCACTTATTTAGTATTGTCTCAAAGAAGAAAGAAGTACTAAAGGATGAAACCAATCAAAAAGACAAGGGAAATTGCAAAGAAGATTCTTTAGCAAGTTACAAACTTATACGCAGCTTACAGTCCTTAATCATTTCAGTGGAACAGCTGCAGGTGAGTTCCCTCTTAAATCCAGAGAAATATACTGATGAGCTTGCCACGCAGCCTCGATGGCTGCTGAATATCTCAAGGAACTCAACCCCATGTATGAAGGCTATCTACAGCATGATGCACAGAAAGTATTGCAGTGTATTTTGGGAAACATTCAGGAAACATGCCAACTCCTAAAAAAAGAAGTAAAAAATGTGGCAGAATTACATACAAAGGTAGGAGAAAAACCTCATCTGAAAGAGGAAATGAGTGGAATGAACAGCATGGACACAGGCAGTGTGAAGAATTCTGAGAACCATAAAGAAAAACCTCCAAAAGGCAATGGGAAAAGAAAAAGTGACACTGAATTTGCTAAAGAAAAAATTAAAGTTGTCAAGAAACACCAGTCACTGGATCAGAACCAGAGACAGACTAGGTCCAAAAGAAAAGCGGCTGAGGATGCGCTGGAGAACTCCCCCACCCCGCAAAGTGACCCACGAGTGTGCTTCTGAGTGCCAGAGTGCACGAGCCTCACAGAAGAAATCGAGAGTAAAAATAAACTGGTTAAAGTCTGCAATGAGGCAGCCCAGCATCCTCTCTAAGTTCTGTAGTCTGGGAAAATTAACAGCAAACCAAGGCCCTGGAAGACAGTGTAAAGAGGAGTATGATCAGGATGGAAGTGGCAGGGTGGCTGATGGCTGTGCACTTGAGTCTCCAGAAAGTAGCAGACCTGCAGATGTTAATGAAGTTAAGCCCCTAAGCAAAGATGCTGAGCAAATAGGTTTTGAACGAGTGGAAAAATCATTTCAGGGTCAGCGGGTATTAAGGACTCATTGCTTGGAATGTGAAAGTTTAACAAAAAGAAAAGAAGATTTTCTGGATATCAGTGTGCCCATACAAGATGAGCTTTCCAAAGTAGGGGAGAGTTCTGAGAGTGTGACTGTTATGGCAGTGGACATTCCAAGATCAGCACTCCCTTGCTGACACCCCTCAAGCTGTCGCTGGAAGAGTGGAGTGCGGCCAACTACTGACAGCTACGGGTTATTTGCAGTGGTGATGCACAGTGGCATTACAATCAGCAGTGGGCATTACATGGCTTCTGTTAAAGTCACCAACCTCAGCTGCTTAGAACTAGACAAGGAGAACTTTGTGGTTGACCAGATGTGTGAAGTAGGGAAGCCAGAGCCACTGAATGAGGAGGAAGCAAGGGGTGTGGCTGAAAATTACGATGATGAAGTATTGGTGAGAGTTGGTAGAAATATACAGCCAAGCAAAGTTTTGAACAAAAAAATGTAGAAGTTGTCGGACTTTTTGGAGGACAAAAGAGCAAAGCAGATTATGAGCTCTACAACAAAGCGTCTAATCCCGATAAACCTGCCAGTGCAGCATTTGCTGAAAGCAGAAGTTCTGAGATTAACAATACTAACGGCACCCACGAACTGGATAGGAACAAAAATTCCAGTGACCAAACAGGCGTTTACATGAGTGGATATGAGGACAAGATTTCCTGTGTAGTGCAAAGTTTAAAAGAGTACGAGGGGAAGTGGTCGCTTTTTGATGATTCTAAAGTGAAAGTTACCGAAGAGAAGGACTTTTTGAATTCTCTTTCCTCTTCTACATCTCCCACATCTACTCCTTACCTGTTATTTTATAAGAAATTATAGAGTGGATGTATTTACCCTGCATATATATTAAGCTGGCCTGGCCAACATTGTTAAAGTTGATTACAGCAGTCTTTTACCTTATCTTTTAAAGTTACTGGATATTATGGGTCTCTCTAGGATTTTATATAATAGTGAGATTTGAAATACTGAAAAAACATGTTAATTTTTGGAATTCATTTTCCTTCATAGAGACAAGTGATATGTTAGCTTCTGGGAACAAACTTGTATAGGTTCTTAATTGACTTATCTGAAATGGAAGCATTTCAACCTTTGGTTTTACACTAATCTTTTTTGTTTGCTTTTTAGAATAAAGTGTTTGTATTTGTATTCTCCGTATTTTGGAGAAATTATCTACATGATGTTTATAGGTCTGTGCTTTTTCACCTAAGGAACAGAATCCCATTCAATAGATTTAGCTTCATCACAGCCATGAGGCCAGATCTCTAATGGGCTATGTCAGAGGCACAAAACCTAGACGGTAGGTGTTCACACAGGTGTGTGCAATTCATGCCTTGAATCACTTTGGAAAGTGTCCCAGAAAAACCAAATGGTACCTTTTATCTTCACAAGATTTTATATATATTTATGAAGATGATTCTATATTCTAGTACATCTTTTTGGGCATGAACTAATTTGTATCTCTTCGTAATCATTCTGTACGATCTGTATATAATATGTCAAATTTGAGGGATATGATTTTAACTTTGTTAAAAACTGGGAGGTTAATAAAAAATTACTTACCTGTATAAAAAAATTAAATTTAAAAAAAGGAAAAAAATTCCTCCACACCTCCCATGAGCCAGAGGCAGTCATATGCTAGGAGGAAAACCAAGAAGCCAACCAGTGTCCTCCTGTGAGCCAGTGGCAATTGTGGGCCAGAAGGAGAACCAAGAAGCCAACCTGTGCCTTCCTATGAACTAGTAGACAAGAAGAGTGATGCCACCCTTCTCCTCAGCCTCCGTAAGCAACCAGCTGATTCAGAGGAATACAGGCTGAGATGATAGCAACTGAAGTAAAACAAAAAACAAAAAACAAAAAACAAAAAAAACAACAACAACACTTAATGCTTGCATTGTTTGATTGACTTTGCAGGCCTAAAGCCAGTAGTCTGAGTGTGTATTTAGAGGATAATAATATGGAATATAGGAACTATGGGGAGTTTGCTTCTGTCTTATTTTTGAAATCCAGTTTTGTTTGCCTTGTTCCATTTTATTATGTTGTTTTATACCCTTGAAAATAAAGAAAAAGTATGGAAAAGTTCCCCTCTCTTTTTGAATGAGTAGTTTCTTTCCAGATTGTGCAGTCTTGGAACCCAACAAGTCACAATTTTCTCCACCTCCCTTTATGTCCTGTGGGTTTGTGAGGTGCCCTCCCTGCTCTGGAGGCCACTGTATCTATAAACCCCAGACTATGGCAGCTGACTGAGTTGAGGTGTCTCTTTACTCATGTTGGTAGATGGGGAAAGCAATCAGACCACCAGGGTGTGCTGTGTACTGACATTGGGACAGGGCTGTAAGCAGAATGCTGGATTTAATGCCACCACTTTCAGATAGCCTCTTTCAGACCCAGCCACCTCTGAAAGCCAGCCTTGCTGGGCTTCATCTGTCACAATGGGGAGGGTAGGACCCGTGTCCTTCCCTATCCTACGCTTAAAGTTTTCATGAGATCTATGTCTAGCCCACATGTCTGTGTCTAGCCTGCATGTCTGTGTCTCTCCATGAGTCTCTCCGACTGTGGGAAGCTATCACTGGAAACCCTGGAGTGGAGTTTTTCTGTAATTATTCTCTGGCTCAGTCATAAATAACTCCCCAAATGGTGCCTGACTAAACCCTGTAGCAGTATAGTGGGTGCTGCACTGGTTTTTTCTTCAACTCCAATCTGCCATGAAGGGGTCACTGTAGGAGTAAAACCATATGCTGTTTTTGTAAGTTTATAATAGCCATGAGATTTGTTGGACCTAGCATTGCTGTGCTGGTGTTTTTTTTTTTCTCCTCCCTGGAGCTCCCTACTCTCTGGGCTTATCTTTTCTCTCAAGGTGTTGCCTTTGTCCGTAAATAGTTCAATTGATTGGTCAGTACTGATCTGCTGCCCTATGCCAGAGGAAATAAAACAGAGTAGGCTTGGATTTGGCAGATGGCCATGAGCAAGATGCAGGATCCATGGGCACAGAGTTTGTCAGGAGCAAATGCCACTGACATGGGTCTCAAGTCTGTATTTAAGCTTCTATTTGTCTTAAATATTTGATCAGTTATCTACTGTCATAATTATATGTTACAAAACACACAAAACCTCAGAGATCTGCAGGAGGCTGATCGCGGAAGCTGTGGATCAGTGGGTAAATCTGTTGCTGTAAATAGGGCTTAGGAAACTCACTCATGTATATCTATGATCAGCTATGGCTGGATCTGGTGATGGTGTTGATCTTGGTCTGCTCTGTCATGTATTAGAGCTTTGGTTGGTGTGTCTTGATTTTTCCCCACATGTGTTTTCCTCTCACAGCCAATCTGGGGCAATTTTTCATGTAACAGAAGAGTAAGAGGAAACTCAGTTGCCTAAGACAGCGTGTGAGTGCTGGGGAAGGAAGATCACTTGGCCTTGTGTGTGTGAGGCCCTGGGTTTAATTGTACATGAGAGAGGCAGAGAGAATCAGAGAGAAAGGAGAGGAAAGAGGGGAAACAGAGATAGATGTAGAGACTGAGACAGAGAGATAAAGAAAAAAGAAGAGGGAGAGATGGAAGAGGAGGATGAGAAAGAGGAAGAAGAATGAGTAGGAGGAACAAGAGGAGGAAAAGAAGGAAGAAAAGAGGAAAAAGGGAGAAGAAAAAACAAGTACATGATTTTTATAACCTCTGCTGATCTCACTTTTGCTGGCTTCCTGTTGGTCGAAGTAACTCAGTGTGAGGGGAGTTGTACTAGCTTTCTGTTACTATAAGAAATATCTGAGATTATCAACTTTCAAAGAGAAGATGTTCATTTTGGCTCTCTGTTTTAAGAGGTTTCAGCCAATCATCTGTTGGACCTGTTGCTCGTGCTGGTGTATCATAGCAGGAGCATATGGTTAAACAAAACTGCCCACCTCATGGTTAGAGAGCAAGAGATCAAGTAGGGTGGGCCAGAGTCCCATTATCCACTTCAAAGACACATCCACAATGACCTCAAAACCCTCCATTAGGCTCCAGCTCTTAAAGATTCTACCACCTGTCGAAAACTGCAAGGAATCAAGCTATACCCACACAGATCTTTGGGGGACTCTTAAGATCAAACCATAGCTGAACCACAAAGATGGTGGACACATCAGGAAAGCTGTTCTTTATGCAATTAATTTACCACAAGTGATGTAAATGACATTCTTTTGCATTTTGTTTGAGAATCCACATAAAAAGAGTTTAGAATTTCTAATAAACATCAAAAAGGTTAATGTGGCTGGAATGTGGTAAGAAGTGATAGTGTTAGAGGAGGGTATAGACTAATTCACCTAATGTCTTGTGGATCATGGGAAGTGTAGGTATCATTTAAGAGCAGCTGGAAAGATATACTAGGTTAGGGAGCATGATCATATTTACATTTTACTTAGTTTTTGATAAATCTGAGTGTGTTTACATACAGTAAAATGTACAGATGTAACCATCATTCTAGACAAGATTTCGAAAGTTTCGTCACTCCAGAAAATGCCATCAGGTTTGTTTGCAGTCAATTTCTCCTCCTCCATCAATCTGATTCTTTTTCTTTCCCTTTTTTTCCCCTCCTTCCCTCTCTTGCTTTCCTCCCTCCCTTCCTTCCTCTTCTGTTTCTTTCCATCCTTTTCTTCTTTCCTTTCTTTGTGGTACTTAATATTCAGTACCACTTTGCTCTAAGCTATTTCCTCAGAAATTTTTAAATTTTTTATTTTGAGATACAGTCTTACAGAGTCACAAAATTGCTCAGGCTAGACTCAAACTTGCCATCCTCCTGCATCAGTCTCCCACAGTGTTGGGATTACAGACATGCGCCACAACTGGTTCATTGATCTGATTTCTATGGGGGTAGTTTTATAACTACAACTATAAATTAGTTATACCTGTTCCAGAACTTTAGGTCAGTAGAATAAGACTAATGTTATTATTTTGTATCTGACTTGTTTGATTCAACATAATGTATATAAAATATAGCTATGTTGTTTTAGGCACTAGCAATTCATTTGTTTTTACTATGCAATTATCTTACTATATTACAGTTTATTTATTTACCTATCAATGGACATTTTGTTTAGTCCCATTTTTTTTTACTATTATGAACATTCTTTTTTTTGCAAACATATTTTCATTTTTCTTGAACAAATACATAATAGAGTGTCTTGGTTACTTTCTCTCGTTGCTGGGACAAAATATCCAGCACCCAAAATGAAGGAAGGAAAGGTTTATTTAGCTCACTGTTTGTAGAGATTTCAGTCTATAATCAATTAGTTGCACCAAGGCAGGGTGGCGTGGCACTGGGGCAACACTTCAAGGCAGCAGCCAGAACAAAAGAGGGGAGAACAAGCCTCTTCTCCTCCCTTATATTGTAAGCAGGCTACCTCCTACCTTACTCAGGGCAGATGTAGCGCTCACAGAACCTTGCTACCCTTCTCTTGCACAGGCGGAGGATATACACAAAGTAAGGATCCTGGCTCCCTGCTCAGTCTCTTAGTTAAATTCCTAAACTTCTTAAGTTGACGTATGAACATAACAGAGAGTACTGGCTTGGTTAGATAGTGTGATGTATTTTAATTTTTATAAGAAGCCGTCAGGCCTGGCATGGTGGTGCACCTCTGTAATTTCAGCTCCTGGGAAGCTAATGCAGAAGGGTTACAATTGTTTGAGACCAGGTGGGAGGCTAATGCAGAAAGATTGCAAGTTTGAGTTCTGGTGGGCAATTTAGTGAGATACTGCCTCCAAATAAAAAGTTTCAGAAAGGGTTGGGATTATACCTCATTGGTAACTCTTTCCTAGCTTGTACAACGCCCTAGCTTCACTTTTACTAGCTTCACAGTCAACTATATTTTAAAATTGTTTGTACCACTTCATTGATCAAGCAAATGTAAATTTTAATACCATAATGAGACATCATGTCCACAAAGTATATTTACATAAATGACATTTAACTCAGTTTTATGGGGGATAATGTCACCAGGGACGTTTACATCTTGTTAATGGGAATTAAATTGGTATAATTGATTTTTAAAACAGGCAGTATTTTGAAAGTTGAACTTTCAACTTTATATTCTACACACAGCAATTTGACTCCTGCATAGAGAAACTCTTGTGTAAAAGCACTAGGAATGCATACCTGTTATCCTGGCGATCTGGAAGGCTTAGGCAAAAGGGTTTCAAGTGTGAGCCCAGCCTGGGCAACTTAGTGTCTTAATGAGACCCTATCTCAAGAAAACAAAAACAGGGATGTGGATGTAGCTCTCTGTGAAAGCCAGGGGTTCAGCCCCCAATACCAATCTGCACAAGGAAAAGAGGCTTTGAGGTCTTTGAGATCTAAAGAATTTTGAGAGCAACACTTCTTTTTTTTTGATGGTGGTGATGGTACTGGATATTGAACCCAAACATTTTTCACTGAGCTGTAGCATCCTCAGCACTTTTTTTTTGTTTTGTTTTGTTTTTTTGAGATAGGATCTTGCTAAGTCACTAGGTTGCTGAGGCTGAGCTTGAATTTGCAGTCTTCCTGTTTTGGTTTCCCAGAGTACTAGGATTACAGATGTGTGTCACCATGCCCAGGTACAACACTATTTGTCATAGCAAAACACTAAAAAAATGCCCACCTGTTAATTGACAGAATAAAGAAAACATTGTGGGTATTCACACATTAGAATGTTATGTGTTAGGGGAAAATGAATGAACAACAGTTACATGCATCATTGATAAAGTTAATAAACAAGTGAAACTAAATAATATTTTACTCAAGAATAATGTGATAAAACTGTGACAAACAGAGGCAGGTTGTTGATAAATATGTTAAGAATATTTCACCAGGCAGGAAACAGGTGGATGGGATTAGATGAAGGTTATTGGTAATTTTGTGGTCTTAGATTTCTTAATAACTTAAGAATAATCTTTAGTATATCTCTTGGTATATTAAAGATCATATTTAAAATAACATACAAACTTAAAAACTGTGTTGATTTTTGTGTAGAAGAATGGAGGAAAAATGATTTCATTCAAAGCAGATTTTGTTTTAAGTGTTGCAAAAAAAACTACTTTAGATCTTTTTCTTGGAAAAGGACTCTATATTTAAGTTGCACAATCCATCTCATACAGTGGCCCTTGAGTTAGTGGTTCCTTATTCACACTTCATTGTGTAGTCTAAATTCCCCTTAAGTTTTGGTGACATTTTTAAACTCAGAAATAACTTACTTAGCATGCCATTATAGCACTAATTTAGCATGTATTCATTCAGCATTTGATTGGCATTGCCTTAGTAATAAGATTAATGTTATTTCTTGGAATATACATAAAAATAAAGTTATTGATAGATTGATTAAGCTTCACCTTTAATGTACCCAAAATCCAACCAAGAAAGAGTAGTATTTTATAATTTGAGGTTTTGCCTTTTCCTTTCCCTAGTAGTATTCTGCTAGATAGCTCTTATCCCAGGATTTCCATCTATCATTTTCTGGAGAATCTATTTGATGATCTGACTTTTTTGGGTCTTTGTCCTCAATCCCATGCTTCATCTCTTTTTATTTCTTCTCATTTTGGTGTTATAGCACACTCTCCAGTGCCTTCCTAAGAAGGAAATCCTAAGAGATATGTCTTATCCTCACAATAATTTAATTCTATTTGGCAATTATTTTCCCTCAGAATTATTAAGAAATTTATGTATCTTTTTCTAGTCTTCATTGTGCAATTGAGTCCCGTGGTATTTTGATTTCTGACCTTTTATATGAAAATTGAGTTTTTCCCTTCCATTTTAGAAGTTTATAAGATATCTTCTTTATACTCAATATTTTGTGATTTCACATTCATATACCTTAATAAGGATTTGTGCTTATTTTTTGTTCAATCAAATTTTCAGTTTACAAATAAACTTTAATAGTTTACCTTTTTCTATTTATACTCACTTAGAGTTTCTGTTATTGGGATTTTGGACTTTTGAGCCTACTTTTAATTTTTTTGTGTCTTTTTCTCTCAGTTTCATCCCTTTATTTTTTTGCTCTACTTTCTGGGATAGTTCTATTGCGTTTTACATTTTTCTTTCATATTTTAATTTCAATTTTAATTTATTTATTGAGATATAATTAATCTACCATAAGATCCATTTTTTAAAAATGTATAATTTGGTGATTTCTAGTATATTCATTAGGTTGTGCAACCTATGTCATTGAATTTTTCATCATTCTCCTCCCCAAATCCTACCCATTAGTCATTCCCCATTCTGTTTACTTCTGAGCTCCTGGTATAGCCAGAAGTTAGAACCACTAATCTGTTTACTAGATTAGAATACTAATGTTCTCCTTAATGTTTCTAGTGGTTTACTAAGATTACTAAAAAAGTACACTAATCTTTCTATTTGCATAATTTGGGCATGCTATATAATGTATGGTCTGTTAATAGTGGCTTCTTCACTTATCATAATATTCATAACATTTTCAAGGTTAAGCCATGTTGTAGTATACGCCTTTTTGTGTTCTTTTTTCTTTAGAGAGAAAGTCTTTCTAGGTAGCTCAAGGTGGCATTGCTCTTGGTATGTAGCCCTGGTTGGGCTCAAGCTTAGAATCCTTCTTCTTCAGTCTTTTGAGTACTAATGTTATAGGTGTGTACCACCATGCTTCTATTCTTGTTTTCTGAGTGTTTGTTTCTATACACTTGTTCTCATTTCATCAAAAATTATTCTTTTACTATGTTTGAAGATATTAGTGATAGTTTTAAAAGTTTTTTATTGGTGTGCAATAGTCTGTTTTTATTAGTGTGATTTTTTTCTGTTTGTTTTGGTATGTGCTTTTATATTAAATGTTTTCAAGAAAATGGCTAGCATCTTTATTTTTCTGCTTATATTTAAAAGTGAGGTGCCATAAAATTTAACACAAACTCTCTGAACAATTCGAATCATTCATCTCATGGCTGGGGCATATCCTTAGGAAAAGTCTAGTAGAATTCCTTTGTGTCCCCCAAAGTCAAATTCCCCAATATCAGCCCCCCATTTTTTTTTAAGCAAACAGGTAATCTTTTAGTTCATTCAGGCATTCTTATCATGGAATCCTCTAATTATTCCCATCTTCTAGCCCAGAGACCTTGTTTTCGTTTCTCCAGGCTTCTGCCAGAAAGGGAGGAGCAGTCTTCTGTGAGTGTAACTATTTCTTACACAGACTTTCACCCTGAGTGTCAGAGGTATGTGGAGCTGCCATTTCCTGAGGTTTTTCAAATTTTGATGTAAATATACATCAGTTTGCTTCTCATACTTCGTCACTAGTGTAAGCTTTGCGTCTCTAAGTCAGTTGTTTTGTTCTGCTAAACAAAACACTTGTCCATCTGCTTTGTAGCTTTTTATAGTTTGCTGTTTTGCTTCTTTTCTTGGCCTTTTTTAATGCCTTGTGAATCTGTATCATTTGTAAAGTCCTTTTAATATCATTTTAGTGACATTTGGCAAAAGAAGAGTCCTAAATGTATTTATTTCACCCCTCTTGTTTAACTGCCAGTAAAGTGGTACCATGATACATGAATTTAACTTGTTATGTGCTTCTGGAAAGGTGGCTACATTTGTGTTCCTGCGGGACATATGGCCCCAGTTGTGTTCTCACCTGATGCAGAGTTTGCAGACAAAAACAAACTTTTGCCAAATGCTTCTGTTTGTGAACCAAATTGTTACATTTTGAGGTATTAAGACATAGGACTTCAGGGCTGGGGATTTAGCTCAGCAACATAAGCACCTGCCTGGCAAGTGCGAGGTCATGAGTTCAATCCCCAGTACCCCTCCCCCCCAAATTAAGAAATAGGACTTCAACATGTGAATTCAATCCATAATAAGGATATAATTGATTTTTGTTATTCTTAACCTGTATACTATTTTCATTTCATTATAAAGATATCTTTCATATTTATAGAAATAATTGTGTGTCAATCTGTTTTTATTTTGTAAACTATGCTTCTCTGAAATACAATGAGATTAATGTTTTTGCTAAACCTATATTGGTTGCAAGGAGTAAGAAACCCAAACTCGTTTAAATAGTGCTCCTGTTGAGAAGTCTAAAGCCATTCTTATTCCAAATTCCTTATTCATGACTCATTAATAGGTCCCTTTTTCTGAAATCTTGTAAGATTTTCAGTACTCTGAAATTCCTTGATAATACTACATGGTTTGATGTGAGTGCATTTTCATCTATGGTGTTGGGTATGCAGTGGGCCTGTTGCTCTGGAAATTAACGTTCTTTGGAAATTTCTTGAATCATTTATTTGATGATTTTTCTCCTGGTTTCTCTTTTGTTGAAATGATTATTATATAGATATTAGTCCTCTTGGGCTGGTGCTTGAATTTTTGTCCCTCTCTTTTATTTTCAAATTATTTTCCTTTTCATTTCATTTTATTGGAGACTTATATAGTTTTATCTTACTGTCCTATTAGTGAATTCTTAATGAATTCTTTTGTTATATTTTAAAATTTCTGAAAGTTATTTTTTGTTCTCTGAAGTTTTTTATTTTTTCAATTCATGTATTCTTATTTCAGGGTTGCAGTTTTGCTTTTTATGTACCTGAGTATATTCACCACAATTTATCGTGCATTCTCATACACACATACTTTTGGTCAAAATGTAATCTAAGAAAACAAAGGTATACAAAGCAGGATATATAATTCAATGACTTACCAGTAAGTAAATGTCTGTGAAACTACCACTTAGAACAGCAGAATGAACTCCTGTTCTCTCCTTTGGCCTTCAGTTTTCCAAACTTTATTTCTTCACTACTTGAGACTTACAACCTCCACAGATAAAAAAAAAAAGTGACCAAACAAGTCTGTCTTTATTTGTATAGAAGATAGCTGCTGTTTAACCAAACAAATATCATTGTACTAACCAACAAAAAAGAATGATAGGGACATCTGAGAGAAAATCACCTATGGTAAAAAACAGGAAATTAGATATGATATTTGATGTAAATTAATAGTATATGTACATATATGATTGGGTGCTATTTGTGTTTCTTATTTTGATTAGTATGGGTTAGTATATGGTTATATTTGGGGCTTTCATTAGCTGCAGGAAATGCCCTTTTTGAAAACAGGTTTGTGATATTAATTTGTGTCATTCATTTATCAATCAACTATACATTACTTATTAAACCTTAAAGATATTTTAAACTTTAAAGATTTAAAAATGCCTTCAGCACATTTATTTACCTCCAGAGACTCAAAGATATTCTCAGGCTTCATATGAGCTGTTCTTTAAAAATCACTAATAAAGGTCAGAAACGAGGCATTGGTTACATTCAAGGGAAAGAGATGTATCTGAGACTGGCGGGGGGGGGGGGAATTGCAATATTTTGTTAATGTTCCCGGTGTTCTTTCTCATGTTATACAAAATCACACACCACTGATTCTAAATTTCAGTGGATTAGAGAGAAAATTTAAACCAAGGAAGATTAATTCAAATCCTGTATTAACCTATTTGATCATTTCACAGTATTACTGGATAATTCATAATTAGCGACAAGCATTTAGAGTTCCAGATAATCCTGTTTGGGTGGTTGCTCCCTTGTCCTGGCCTTTTCTGCTCCCTGTTGTTTCTAGGGGATCAATGAGTACTTTAGTTATCTGTTGTGCAGAATACTTTGCATTTGACACAATGTCTTCCCAATTTATGTTAATGACTAAATATCTTTCCAATTTATGTTAAGCATGCATCACCTACCCCCACTTTCAGGTCTTTTCTCTTGTCCTGGAGACTTTACTAGCTAACTATATCTTTATTTCTGATGACTTTAGCTGTAGCATTTTAACCTGGGTTAGTTTTCTGTTATGTTAGGATTTTGCTTTTCTACATCACTAATCAAACAGCCTCTAATGACACTTTGTCTTTTGATGTGAATTGAGTATCCGAATGCTAGAAGTTCATGACATAATGACCTATTCCATAAAGGTACTATATTAAAGATAATCTTTTCTGGAAAACCAGTTGTGTTGCATACTATTAAGAATTTTAAAAGGCAAATAAAAAACTTAACAACTTTAATAACTATTAATAAAGTATAGCTTTGTAATCTTTGGAAAATGAAAAGATGTGTAAAACTGTCCACTTCTCATGGTTGAAAATAGAAGATGACTTTGCTCATTCTATTGAGACCTGGGATTCATGTTGGGAGAGTGTATTTTCTATTCTGAGCTTTTCAGATAGGCTTGATTTGTGCAGCATATTTTACTTTCTCGGTGATCCTCAGGCTGAAATGTGGGGAAAATCAGTTCCTATCATTTCCATGTTTTGAATCTAACCATTTGAGTACCTTCTCTTGGGTAACTTGTACTGTTTCTCCCTACTAAACCTCCTCCTTTCACATTGCCACTTAAATATTTTCTTATAAATGGCTGTTTTACATTCTAGTCTTTTTCAGTTTCCTTTGTTTCTTTGTATCTTTTCACTGCCCTGTTTCTTTAGGGTAGAACATAAAATTGCGTTACATTATTTTGTTGACAAATCTATGCTGATGTGTTCTGCTGATGCAATTATATTGCTGTATTCACCATTCAGGTAAAAATAGGGTTGTGTTTAAGAAAGGGAATTTTAGAGACAGTAGCTAAAGCCACAAAGATATCACTTACGGGGGAGGATACAGGTTTTTGTTTTTGTTTTTGGAAGACTATGAGCTATGGTTCTTGCAAATTATACTGCATAGCTTCTCATACTTTGATTTGGGGGGGGGTCCTACTCATACATTAGTTAAGACCCTAGTTATCCAAAGCAAAATTTTGTATTCATTTGTTTGTTTATTTGTTTGTTTGTGGTACTGGGGACTGAACCCAGGGCCTTCACATTGAGGTAAATCCCTACTTGGCAAATTGGTAAACTGGCAAATTGGTAAATTGCTCAGGCTGGGCTTGAGCTTTAATCCTCCTGCTTCAACCACCCATAGTACTAGTATTACAAGTATGTGCTACCCCTAACAAAATGTTGAATGTATTGAAATGAAACGCTAATATTTCATGGTGTCTAATAGCAAGGCCTGTAAGCTAGGCCACATGAAAGAATGAAGTAGAAAGTTTGGAACCTGGTAGTTGTCTGTCTCTGTCTAAAGTCATGCTGTCTGATTTGGTATACAAGTACCAAACATATTGTGGATATATCAGTCACTTTCTTGTGGCTGAGACGAAATACCTGACACCCACAATTTAGGAAGAAAGGTTAATTTTAACTCAGTTTTATATGTTTCAGTCTATGCATAGTTGGCTGGCTCTGAAGTAAAGATGGCATTGTGGATAGACATACCAGAGAAAAACTGCCCATGTGGCAGCCAGGAGGCATGGAGATAGGAGCAGCTAGGGACAAGAATATGAACTTGGTCTTCAGTTGTACTGTGTTGGCTGCTTAAATGTCTTGACTTGACTCAGGACATTTACATTTCATGGTTCATTTGACTTTGGAAAGGTTGTATAATGCCCTATCTGGTGAATAAGATGGCTGAGGACACACCATAGTGTTTTTTTTTTTTCATTTTTAAACATTATTTTGAAGGTAGTAAAATACAACAGAACAAGACAGAAAAAAGCCAATTGAGGCAATGCAGTGAAATTAGTACAAAACGTCATATCAGGTTACCGGGATAACAGTAATAGGTATGATAGTATATCTTGTTATCTTCACAATAGTTGTCCTTTCAATCGGGTATAGAAAATCAAACCAAATACAGAACATCATAGAACTTATCAAAAACAGAATATTGAATAGAGCAATACAATTAATCAGAACAAAGCAAAACAGTGATAACAATATTTGCTTTCAAAGCGATGGTAGAAGGAAATCCTCCATATTTGCTGTATTGCATATGATCAACCTCCCAAGAGATGCTCAGACCTCTGGCTCCCATTTGCTAATGGGGATGGAGATAGGATGTTTGATTCTCAGCCGGCACGCCAGTAGGTTCACGGCTGCTTACCAGGGAGGTGAGCAGGTTGCTTTTTTTCCCAGTGCCCTAAGTTCCAACATGGTGGGATCTTGGGAGACACTGACTGGTTCTCCCCCTGGGGCACCCGCTGCTTGCTCAAGCCACAACCCACCATAATGTTTTTATGAACCTGTCTTTTCATTGGTTACAACATAGCAGCAACATTCACCAGTTTATGGTATATTTGATCACACTTCCTAAAGTGACTCAGGAAAGAGGACTTCCAGAACTTCTTTAGAAGGTGACAAGAACAATGGGATAAGTACGTTTGAGGAAAGGGGGAGTATTTGAAGGATGATTAATGGCAATATATCTTTTACAATAATGAATTTTTTAAAATGTAAACATTCACTGTAGTTTTTAATCACCTCTAACACTTCCTTCCAGGTCACACCCCTAGTGATTTGCCTTTTATAACCGGGCCCACCTTCTAATAGCACATTCAGCTATGAAATCATCTACGGATTAATACATTGATTAGTATAGCACACTCAATTATCCAGTCATCTTTCAAAAGCCCTACCTATGAATACATGAGACTTTAGGTGAATATTTTAGATCTAAATCCTAACATTAGATTTCCTCAATCCTTTTAGGATTTCTGGCTAGGTCTGAAATAAAACTGAGAGAGACAGTAACAGGATAAATAGCACAACAAATTTAAATGGAAGTGTCACAAGAGGCTTCAGAAACAAAGACCCAAAAATCCAGAGAAAATTCTCTATTTTTGTGCTTAGATTCATTGAAGAATATTTAGCTATGTAGAATTATGATTGGACAAATAGAGTATTCTCTAATAGTAATAGACCTGTGTGAGTGTGTGAAATGAGCCTATGTGTTTGGATTCTGTTTGGGCCTCTTTCTTGTGGCTGTCCTTCTTCCTGGATATAAAGAAGGACCCCTTCTAGAAGAAGGGCCTTGTGATTTACTTTGAGACAAAATACACCAGAGAATTTCTTTATGGCCACCTGTTACACAGAAAGGTGAGAGAAGGTTAGAATAATATGTGTAGGTTTTATGGCTAGCTTTGAGGGTTCTAATTTCTATAACTTACCTTGTAAAGAGGAATTGTAGTTTCTGTGGCTTGCCTTGGGGGAGTAAAAAGAACAAGAGAAAGAAGAGCAGGAAGAGTTCAGAAAGAACTTGCTTCTGAACTGAAAAAGATTAGGCCCCCCAAATTCAAATACCCAATCCAAAAATGGGCACCTGAGATGAATATGCACTTCTCAGATGAAGAAATACAAATGACAAATAAGTGTATTAAAAATGTTCAACATCATTGGTCATTTGAGAAATGCAAATTAAAACAACAGTGAGATTGCATCTCACTCCAGAAAAAATAGCTATCACCAAGCTATCAACCAATAACAAATGCTGGAGGGATTGTGGGGAAAAAGGAACCCTTCTCCATTGTTGGTGGGAGTGTAGAGTGGCACAACCACTGTAGAATCAGTGTGAAGATTCCTCATAACACTGGGATTAGAGGTTCCATTAGACTCAGCTATCCACATTCTGGGTATTTTCCCAGAAGAATTAAAAGCATTGTACTACAGCAATATACATGTACTCATGTTTTTAGCAGCACAATTTGTAATAGTTAAATTTGGAAACAACTCAGTTGCCCATCAGCCAAAGTATGGATATGAAAAGATGTGGCATTTTTATACAATGGAATACTACTCAGCTATAAATAAGGATAAACTCGAGGCTTTTATTAGTAAATGGATGCAACTAGAGACCATACTCATTAGTGAAATAAGTCAGACTTGCATGGGTAAACGTCATATTGTCTCCTTAGTATGGGAAACTGAAAGAGTAAATAAGATTCACAATCTAAATAGATACTGTGAAAGGGAAAAACACTGCTCAAAAGGAAACTGGGATGGGGAAAAGGAGAAAAGAAGGAAGGGAAAAGAAAAAAATATATGCATGTGATAGCTAAGATAATTATACTACTAATTTCTTTTAATTCATTGAAAAGAATGGTCTGTGCTTACACTGTTTGATCAATTTTGTGTTCCTATATCTTGAAATCTGAGCAGCTGATTTGAATACAACAATATGCAATATATTAACCATTTTTAATTTCCTATTATCTTGTCATGAAATTCTCTATAATTGTCTTTATTGTTTTTTCTTTTTTTAAAAAAAAAGAAGGAACTTGCTTCTGAGCCCCTTTCCTTTAGTTCAAAGTATCAGCATGCCAAGGTACTAAACGTTGGGGTATCACGTTCTGAGCCCTGACAATTTTTTCTAATACACAACAGCATCTGTGAACCTTGGGTTCACAAAGGAATAGTTCAGTCTAATAGGAAAGTTGAGTATCAATTCCAGGTACCCAGAAAAGATAACTGGAAGCCCATTGATTAGGTGTCTAATCCTGATCTAGTTGTAAAACAGGACTTCAGACAGCTCAGTGTTGTTGAGATTAGGTTTCAAAAAGACAAAAAAAAAGTAATGAGTAAAGAACCTCAACTGAGATCCATAGCTAGAGAAAATACACACACGTTCTTGAGAATCATAATTGGAGAGTTTTGGTTGCATCAAGCAGATAGAAATTTATTTTTATCCCTTTACGCTCAAAAGCAGTAAGAGCCAATTGGGTAATCCTTCTTGTTACCTCAAGCTAGCAGTACAAGAGGTGAATTATTTTTATGTATAAAAGAAGTGGAGGATGAAAGTAGTGATAATTTGAGCTTTAAGGTGGGGCAGGTCACAGATATTAAGAAATAGATGGCCATATGTCGTTACTGTTCATGCTTCTCTTCAGACTGTTAATTTAAATAGTTTTTGCCATCACTGAAATAAGTTCTGTGGATCTTGGGATTGAAGGCCAAGGCCTGAACCTGAAGATGTTATCCCTTAAATGTTCCTCCCACTTAGAGACCAGCTGCAGACTTCCTTGCAGAGATTCATTCAGCTTGTTCTCAGGGAGAGTTACGTCTGTAGCTCCCAATCCTGTTCACATTCTTTCAAAATGTTTTCATTGTGGATATATGATCATATTTTCATAGCATTCTTATTTTGTACCTTATTTCTCTAAAATAAATAACTGTCTTTTGGGAACTACCAGCTTTGTTTCAGTTTTCTCATATAACAAAAGCTCTGAACTTTTTTAAAATTTTTATTTAAAGAGAAAAAAAACAAAACAAAACAGAAAAAAGGGTAGTAGCAATACAGAATTCCAAAGGAAAAAAAGAAAAGAACAAAAAAACACTAAGAAATCACTACTTGATAAATTACATACTGTCATCTTGGAAATAGTTGTTCAAGTTACAGAATTAAAGCATACAAAGTAGACATTCAAACAGTGAGACTGTGAACAGTTCTGCTCAACGATCTAACAAAAACAGTAATATGGTCATCTATCTTACACACTTAAACATACATACAGTTATATCCTTTAGAGTACTTTCTTTTCCTTTTTTTTTACAGTACCAATTACACATTTTGGGTTTCATTACTCCTATATTTCTTATTACTTTTTACACTAGAGACACAATGTGATATTTATAAATATGATTTGTATTTATTTCACTAATGAGGATAGTCTCAAGTTGTCTCCATTTCCCTATGAAGGCCTCAAGATCATCCTTTTTCATAGCTGAGTAATATTCCATTGTATAAAAATACCACATCTTTTTCATCCACTCTGCAGTTGATGGGCATCTTGGTTGTTTCCAAGATTTTGCTATTACAAATTGTGCTGCTATGAACATGGGTGCACATAATATCTCTGTGATATGACCTTTTCAGTTTTTCTGGGAAAATACCCAGGAGGGGAATAGCTTGGTTGAATGGAACTTCCAATCCTAGTCTTCTAAGATTCTCCATATTGATTTCCATAGTGGTTGCACCAGTCTGCTCTCCCACCAACAGTGGAGCAGTGTTCCTGTTTCCCTGCAGCCTCGCCAACATTTGTTATCAGTTGATTTCTTGATGGCAGTTATTCTTTCCAGAGTGAGATGAAATCTCAATGTTGTTTTAATTTGCATTTGTCGAATGACCAGTGATGGTGAACATTTCTTCATGTATTTATGTTCCATTTGTATATCTTCATCTGAGAACTGTGTGTTCATCTCAGATGCCCATTTTTGGATAGGATTTTTGAATTTGGGGGCTTGATGTTTTTCAATTATTTATATGTTCTTGATATAAGTCCTTTGCCTGAGGGGTTGCTGGCTAAAATTCTTTCCCATTCTGTGGGTTTTCTTTTCACTCTGTTGGTGATTTCTTTTGAAGTGCAGAAAGTTTTCAATAATATGAGATCCCAGTTGTTGATTCTCTGAAGTATTTCCCGTGCAGTTTGCGTTTTGTTCATGAATTCTCTGCCTACCCTTATGTCTCTAAGACTTTTACCTACCTTATCTTCTAGTAGATTTAGTGTTTCTGTTTTAATGTTTAGGTCTTTGATCCATTTAGACTTTAATTTTGTACATGGTGATAGGCATGAATCCAGTTTTAGTCTTCTGCATATGGAGAGCCAACTTTTCCAACACCATTTGTTAAAGAGGCTATCCTTTTTCCAGTGAACATGTGTAGCCCCTTTGTCAAATATCAGGTGGCTGAGTGTCTTTGTACTTACACTTGCATCTTCTAATCTGTTCCATTGATCCTCAGGTCTATTTCTTTGCCAGTACCTTGCTGATTTTATCACTGTGGCTTGGTAGTACAGTTTCAAGTCAGGAATTGAGATGCCTCCTGCCTTGCCTTTATTGCCCAGAATTGCCTTTGCTATTCTAGGTTTCTTCTGTTTCCAAATGAATTTTAGGAGTGTTTTCTCTAGATCTGTGAGGTATGTCAATGGTATCTTGATTGGGATTGCGTTAAATCTGTATAACAGTTTTGGGAGTATGGCCATTTTCACAATGTTGGTTCTTCCTAACCAAGAGCAAGGAATATCCTTCCATTTTCTAATATCCTCTTCAATCTCCTTTTTTTTAGTGTAGTATAATTTTCAGCATATAGGTCTTTCACATTCTTAGTTAGGTTGATTCCTAAGTATTTCATTTTTTTAGATGTTATTGTGAAGGGTGATATTTCCATAATTTCTCTCTGTGAGTTTCTTGTTTGTGTACAGCAATGCTACTGATTTTTGCGCGTTGACTTTGTATCCAGCTACACTACTGAATTTGTTTATTATGTCTAGTAGTCTTTTAAGTTTGTTTATTCTTGAGTCATATCTTTATTCTTATCTTTTCTTGTCATATACAGTTGCTAATGTGACAAATTCCATAGTGAAGACTAATTTGAGGATCCATGAATTAATGGTACTTGAGATGGAAGAAAATGACCATTTCAGCAGTATACTGTTGGTGTAGAAACAAACTGCTATTATAGCTGCCATGCTGAATAGGCTCACAGAATGTGTGAATTCCATTTCAAAAATGGAATTCCATTTCAAAAATGGAATAAAATATCTCTTTTCATAGTTGTCTTCCTAAAGTGTTCTAAATTAAAGTGATAGTTACCTTGTTATGTGTTATTAATATATTACTTAACAAGATCAACAGCAGATGTTGGTATAGGAATATATATTAGATGTGAGAATACTCATTCTGGGAATGAGGAAAAATAAGAATAAAGTGGTTTATGCTAAGAAACTAATGTGGGACAAAGGGTGAGTACTGCTCAAGCCTGGGCACTCATGAAGTACAGAAGATGTGGGTGCTGACCCACAAGTATATACAGAGTGCTAGTCTCTAAAACCATCTGGCTTAATGCATTTATATGAGCAAATTAGAGATGTAAATGTGGCCATGCAGGATTAATCACACACTGTGCTGCTCTTTGCTAGTTTTAGTGCCAAATCACATTCACATTCTCCTTACTTTGTGTGATTTCTTTTAGATTTATTACTTTTGTTTGCTATACCATTTCTTATATAGTATTAACACTTGCAGTGAAATTTTCCCATGTCTGTACCTGCCATACAGAGGGAGGATCTCAGGGGAAAAAACAACACTGGAGTATCAAATCAGCATGTTTTATTTCCTTTCATTGTTCAAATGCTGCCTAAAACCCTTAGTAAATTTACTGTTGCCTTTATGTTGAGAATCTCTTGGCATTCTCAATATAACCTGATATTTTCTGGAATTTTTCTACTTGATATGCTTCATGCTGAGAATTGGGATAGTTTTTGTGAGAAAATGTAAATTGACTTGCCTGAGGTTATAAGTTTCATCCAGGTGTTCAAAAACAATAAAATGTCATCATCACTGTGGCAAAGATGCTTAACTCTTCCTGAATATTTGCTTCCCATTTACCTTCTCAATAAGCTGAACATTTGTCAGTTGGAACTTTAACCATCAGAGTAAAGGTTACATTCCCCAAACTCTTAGCTAGAGTATAGGCATAAAGCTAAAATCTGGCCAGTGAGTTGTAAGTAGAAGCACAATTTTTAGAACATATTATAGGGAGAGATGAGCTTTGCTTTCTTTCTCTTTTTTACTGGCTGGAATGTGGATAATATGACTGATGCCTAAGCTTGGATGGTAGGTGAAAACTATATGTTGATGATAGGGTGTGGGCAGGATAGATTAACGAGCCTCTTATGATAGGTAAAATATCAGCATGGGCCCAGGATGTCTGGACTTTGCTTTGTTTCAGAGAAAATTAAACCTTTTAGTTAGGCCACCAATATTTTTTGTTATCTAGTATCTGTAGCTAAATCTAACTTTGTTCAGTATAATCAGATAAACCTATTTTTGTACCTAATTGCTTCTGAAAAATTATATATTATTTATTTTAGCTTCTAGTTCTCTTTCCTTGCTAGATCTAATATAATGTATTCTTGCAGTTTCCCTTCCTGCAGAGATTACCCTGATTGTGTTTCAAGAAGGTAGGGGAAGAAAATAGTTTCTTTTCAAATGAGAGATAACAGAGTTTGCCAACATCAGTCCCCAGAAAATGTAAATCTATGTTTTACAGTTTTGCTGTTTATATATAATCATTAGATATAGAGGTACAAAAATACAGTCAGAAAGCAAAGTTTTGGGAAAGTCTATAAAGTTGAAAGAATCTGGTTGTGAAGTCTATAAAAGACTACAATATCAGGTCATTTTGTGCTTTAAAATCTAGCTCAACATAAATGCTTCAAGTGCTATTGTTTCCTTCTTTTCTGGAAGAGGACATGAATCAGTGAGGAATGCTATAGCTCAGGCAAGTGGATGTAAAAATTGTGGGAAGATCAACACTAGATAAATATCATCTCTTCTAGTACTGAAAAAGAAGTGGCAGAGTGGGGGTGGGGGAATACCTTGAGACATATAAAATGTGGAGATAAAGTGTAAGTCCTATGCTGGAAAGAAAAATGAATATTTCATTTAAATCATTTTCTAATTATTTTCATTATCAAACTTATGAGTATATACATATGATAGCTTTAATTCCCTACAATCTTTCCTTCAGCCATGATTTGCTGGATCTTCCTTATTAGAAAGATTCCAGATGCCATAACTTTCTGTATACTTTTAAGGATTAAAATATTTGTTTCAAGCTGAGTGTGGTGGTGTACTTCTGTAATTCCTGCTATTTGGAAAGCTGAGGCAGTATATTAATAGAAATTCCAGTGTAAGTTTTTCTTTGAATTTGACAGTATTCATTTGAAATGTATATGGAAGAATTAATAGATAAGGATGTAAAAATTATTTTAAAATAAAACTAATGAATAAGGATTAAGTATAATTTTAAAAAGCATTAATTAAAACAATATATCACTTGAATGGATTGTTTTGATTTTAAAATTCATGTAAATAGAAATAATCATATAAGAAGCTAGATATTTTATGGATAGCTTGAATTTTGTATCTTCAGATAAAGAAGTGTGACTATTACTTATAAAGGTACAGTGAGCCTCAGAAAGTAGTCTGCCTAAAAATTTTCTTTTTAGATTGGAATGGATTTTGATATATAGATAGTCACCGTATTTTAAGATGAATCCTTTTATATTTTATTTTTGAGGTGGTGTTAAAATTATTGAGGATTATGTAATGCAACCTTTCTATCTACTTTGTGGAGGGGTCTTGAGAAAAGGGGTTGTGCACATTTTTTAAGTATTGTGATTATAGAATAGATGAGATAGGTTACCAAATACTAATCATTAAGAGAAAGATTAGTTTCATCACTATTTGGCCTTTCTAGTTTTGTTCGTTTCATTGGCTCAAATGTATCTAAGATATCATGTAGATCCATGCTATTTTTAGTGCAGTGCTATGAAATATTAACATAGTTTATCTTTCAAGCAAGCTATAGACTGATAATTATAGAAAACTGATTTGTGGGACATACTATAATAAAGTCATACTGTTAGCACATGTTTGAATAAAATATACCATTCATCTGGGATTATTTATCTGTTTTCTCAACTTTTCATGCTGACATTAGTTTGCTTGTTGCTTATTTTTGTTATCTACTATAGAAGACAAGTGGTACTCATGCCAGTGATTATAAAATATTATTAGAAGTTGAGTGCAGTGTTGTACATCTATAGTCCCAGCTAGTTGGAAGGCATCTTTTGAGCTCAGGAGGTCAGGATGACTGTGGGCAACATAGCATGACCTCACTTCTTAAAATAAACAAACAAACAAAAACAAAAAATGGTTTTCATTTGAGATATATACATCTTAACTTAATTTTTTTATTGGGGATCTCTGGTCACATTTATTTTTCACAATAGGTTTATTAAGATTGAATTCATATATCGTAAAATTTAGGCTTTTAATTTTACAATTTAATGGTTTTGTTTGTTTGCTTATTTAGTTACAAAGTCATACAATCATTCCCACTGGACATCTTCATTTCTCCTGCAAAAAACAAACAAAAAACAAAAAACAACCCATATCCACTATCACTCCTCATTCTCTCCACTCCCCAGACACTGGTTGTAGACATCTACTTTCTGTCTGCATAAACTTTCCTATTCTGGACATTTCTTATAAATGAAATTATGTAATATATGGCCACATTCTTTTTTAGCAACATAATATGTGAATTCAAGTCTACAAGCACTAGCATTCTTATCCAGGCAAATTTGAGCAAAACTTTGGTTTTATTGCTAGACCAAATTTGACATTCCAGAAAGTCAGGTACAGATATGAAGAACTCATCAGCCAGATGGAGAGAACATTTCAAGGAACTGCTAGAACTATTAGTGTTGTGGGAAGAAGGACTATTTGGGGAATGCAAATAAGATAACATTTTAAAGAGCTGGGCCTATGGTAGAGAGCTTGTCTAGCATGTATGAGGAACTGAGCAACCGCTAACAAGAAAAAAAATGTGAATAATTAAAAATAATACTTGTTTATTTCAGGTAAAATTTTAATCCTATTTTGATGGCTTTTTCATAGTCAGTTTTTGCCATTAATAGTATATAGCTAATCTCGGCTGGTCTGGAAAGCTATCTTTAGCATTATGTTCATTACCCTGAAGACTGCCAATACTTGTGTTAACTGATATTGATGATAAAGAATATTTTTGTGGGGATTGAATAGTCTGAATTAGTTCCCAAGCCAGTCAGTTAGTAGTTGTGTTTTATGAATGTTCAGAACTTAAATGGAAATTCTTCATGATCTAAATTGCTGTTCCTTAATTTGGAAATCAATGTCTACTGTATGACCCGTTCATGTACTTTTGAAATAGGAAGAAAAAGCCCTCTCTTGTTTTTGTATGGGTAGCCAGATAGCACTCTAAAATTTAGCATATGAATGTTTTGACTATCTCACTTAATACAGGCTGTCAATTTGGCAGCGCTGAGCCTGTTATTTCTGTGTCTTCTCTTTTTTCAATTTCATGTTTTGACAAAAAAGATTGTACTTTTGACAAGTGATTTGTATTTCATCTAAGAATTTCAAGTGTTTTTTAATTTATTAAATGATCTAAAGATCATTTTTATCTGCTCATCTTTGGGTAATATAAGATTCTCCTTAATACAAATGAAACCAGAAAGTGATAGTATTAGAATTTTTGTAAAAGAAACATTATTGGGCAATAAATATTTTTCAGAATAATTACTGATTTTTTTTTAGAAATTTATATTTATTTCAATTCAACCACTTCTAGCTTAAGCCTGGATGTAGTACTGATTTATAGGCAATGGCCTCTTCTTTTTCATCACTTGATAGAATATATCTTTCAGAACTAATAATATTTTAAGTATCTCTTGATAGGTGGATGAATGCTATACTGAAAATCTTACTGAGAAAGTATATTTAATTTTATCATATAAAAGATTATATTCATTCATTTATTCAACAAATATTTAATGTGTGTTTATTATGCTGGGCCTCTTCAAAGAATTGAACTTGCAGTGGTGAGCAGATACCATTCTATAGGGCTGACAATTTATTGGGAGACACACAGGTTAAAAGAGTAATGTAATTTCAAATCAATCAGTCTCTCTTCCTTCCTCTCTCTTCCTCCTCCCCATGCGCTCTTTCTTTTTTCCCTTCCTTCCTTTCTTCCTTCCTTCTTTCCTTCCTTTCTTCCTTTCTCTTTCTTTTCTTTCATCTGTGTTACTCAGGCTGGCCCCAAACTCCTAGGCTCAATCAATCCTTCCACCTCAGCCTTTAGAATACTACAACTATAGGAGAGTACCAGTGTTCCACCATGTCCAGCTTCATAATTTCAAATTGTAACAAATGATTTGAAGAAGACAAAGCAAAGTAATAGAATATATAGTGATTAGGGAAGGGAGTTAACTTTGGTTAGCAAAAGCTTCTTGGATGACTTTCTGTTTGAAAAACATAAATGAATGTGAAGAAGAAAACACTTATTCTGGAGGGAGACGTAATTGCAATTATCAATGTCATGAAAGAAGGACAAGGAGACAGGTCTGGCCATAGCTCAGTGGAAGGCAAGTGTAATAGGAAATGAGGGTAAAAAGCAGGACATAGATCATACATGATTTTGTAGGCCATGGGAAAGGCACTGGATTTTATTCTTTGTGCTAAGGGAGTCTGTAAGTGTCTCTTCAGAAGGGGAAATACATTATCTGATTTACATTATAGATAGATCATTTGTGGGTACACTGAGAGACAAATCACAGGAGGCAGAGTAGAAGCTATGGTAGTAATTCAGATGATATTGATGGCATCTTTAGCTAAAAAGGAAAAAGTAGAGGTGAATAGATGTAGTAGGATTTGGATTAGATTTTATAGGGAAGAGGTGAGGATTTACTGATAAGTTGGATGTTTAGGGCTAGGAAAGGAGAAGAATCAAAGGTGACTATAAATTTCTTGGCCTGAGCTGCTGGCCTACTAGAGATGGCATTAACTGAGATAGAACAAAACTGAAGAGGGACAAGATTTTTTGGCTATATAAGTCAGTGATGCCTGTTAGCACCTTAGTTACTTTTTTCTTGTTGCTGAGACAAAATACCCAAGACCTAGAGTTAAAAGGGGAAAGGTTATTTAGGTCATGATTTGTAGAGGTTTCAGTTGACTCCAAGGTGGAATGGCACATGGCAGAGGGTAACAGTTCATGGTGGTGGAAGAGCAAAACCAATAAAAGAGAAAAGAGACAAGTCTCTTCCTGTCCCTGTATCAGACTGCTGGGATTAGGGCCGTGCCAATCCAATCAATAGACAGATCCAGCAGTCACCCACTGTAAATCCCAGCATTGCACTATGAATCAGTCACACACTCTAGATTCAGCCATCTCCAGAAAAACTCTATGACTGTATGAGGGTTTGGGGGAACATTTAGACACAAACCATAATAGAGATGTTAGTGAAGATGTTGAGCAGGAAGTTAGTTTTTCGAAGTTTAGAGATCAGCAGAGAGGTATCATCAATATGAATATGGGAATAATCAATTAAAAATTGGTAACTTAAACATTTGAGACTGGTTGAAATCTCCAAAGGATTCATGATAGATATAAAAGAGGGCAGAAATATGTGCCTTGGAACTTTCCAACACATGTAATTATAGGTATGTTCATGCAACAAAATTTAGTGTCCCAAATAAGATCAAATGTCTCTGTGAGTTAGTCAGGGTTCTGAGTTGTAAGTAACAGAAAACAACTATGACTATTTTGGTTAAAGAGGGATTTTACTGAAAAGAGGTTGGGTGGCTCATGCAGTCATTAAGAAGGGTGGATGAAACAGGTTTAGAAGATATGCAGAAACCAAAGGAGATCAGGTATTTGAAATTTTTTTTGAGGTATTTGAATTTTATTCATAAGGACACCACATCAACTGTTGTCCTGACATACTAGAGCTGGAACCACTACAAAGGCTAGAGCTAGGTCTGCAGATCCACTAGTTCAGATGCTGTGGCAATGGCCAGAGTTAATTCTCTGTCACAATTCTTTTGTCACTTAATTTCACATTCAGTATTCTTGCAAAACACTGAGACTAGATGTTGTGTCTTCATTGTGGCTTTTGGCATTATCTAGGAATCAGATAAAGAATTAAGTCTCCCAAAACAGAAAATGGAAATTCAATAACCAGTCATAAAAAGACTTTTTTTTTGTGGTACTGGGACTGAACTCAAGGGCTCCCTCATATTAGGCAAGCACTCTATTGAGCTGTAACCCCAGACCTTTTAAAATTTTTATTTTGGGACAGTATCTCACTAAGTTGTCAGAACTGCCTTCAAATTCATGTTCATTTTGTCTCAGCCTCTTGAGTAGCTGGAGATCACAGCTGTGCCCCAATGTACCTGAAAACTATAGTTATTCTTTTGTACCATATACATTCACATTATAGTTCTGTGAGTGTCAACTGTCAAATTGATTGTCAATAACTTCATAATTAATAAACCCATTTTGTCAATAAACTCATAATTATAAATATAAGCAATAAATCATTTGAGGGCTTCCAAAAGGACCCACTTTCTTTTTTTCTACAATCAGTTTCTTGCCCTAGGATTAAAAAGATCTCTTGTACCATGGGCAGAGAAATATAGCCGTCTTTGGTTCAAAACACAAAGTAAGTAAGTCCCTAATTTAAGTATCTTTTAAAAGTAAAATTTACATATCTAAAAATCCCATACATGATCACTATTACTACATACTCATGTTATATTTAGTTAGGATAATCAACTCAAAGCTGCATATTCTAGCTCAAACATCTAACCAATGAAATTTACTCCAGTGGTGGTAGATTGGAATACAGATGAAACATGCTGAAATTTATCCTCGACTGATAAATTATATAATAGCAAAATTATTCATGCTCTGTTGCAATGGTTACTTGGTGGAGGCAAGTAACAAGATTGCAGCCCAATATATTATAGTTCATTGATCTCGTTTACAAAGAATATTTTTCATACAGTCATAGCGTTCTTTTTTTTTTTTTTTAAATTGGTACCAGGGATCAAACTCATGACCCGTGCTTGCAAGGCAGGTGCTTATGCCACTGAGCTAAATCCCTAGCTCCAGCATTCTTTTTTTTCTTTTCCTTTTTTTTTTATTTAAAGAATAAAAGAAAGAAAGAAACAAGACAAAACAGAAAAAAGGGTAGAGGTAATATATAATTTCAAAGAAAAATATTAATACTAAGAAATTACTAGTTGATAAATTACATATTGTTCTCTTAGAAATAGTTGTTCAAGTTACAGCACAAAAAGTAGACAGATACTCAAACATTCACAGTGCAAACCATTCTGTTCAATGATCTAATGAAAACTTAGTAATATTGTCATCTGTCTTACTCACTTAAACATATATATAGTTATATCCTTTAGAGCACTTTCCCTCCCTTTCACTTTCACAATATCTATTATACATTTTGGATCTTATTACTCATTCAGTGTTTCATTATTTTTTTACACTAGAGAGACAATGTGATATTTACAAATGTGAGTCTTATTTATTTCACATATCAGGGTAGTCTCAAGTTGCTTCCATTTATGTATAAAGGTCTCAAGATCATCCTTTTTATAGCTGAGTAGTATTCTATTGTATAAAAATACCACATCTTTTTCATCCACGCTGCAGTTGATGGGCATTTTGGTTGTTTCCAAGATTTAGCTATTACAAATAGTGCTGTTATAAACATGGGTGCACATATATTACTGTGACATGATCTTTTCAATTTTGGGGGGAAAATACCCAGGAGGGGATAGCTGGATTGCATGAAACTTCCAATCCTAGTTTTTTGAGGAATCGCCATACTGATTTCCACAGTGACTGCACCAGTCTACACTCCCACCAACAGTGGAGAAGTGTTCCTTTTTCCCCACAGCCTCACCAATATTTGTTATGTTTATTTCTTGATGGCAGCCATTATTTCCAGAGTGAGATGGAATCTCAATGCTGTTTTAATTTGCATTTCTTGAATGACCAGTGATGGTGAACATTTCTTCATGTATTTATTTGCTATTTGTATATCTTCATCTGAGAAATGTGTGTTCATCTTGGATGCTCATTTTTGGATAGGGTCTTTGAATTTGAGGGGCTTGATGTTTTTCAATTCTTTATATGTTCTTGATATAAGTCCTTTGCCTGAGGGGTTGCTGGCTAAAATTCTTTCTCATTCTGTGGGTTTTCCTTTCACTCTGTTGGTGATTTCTTTTGAAGTGCAAAAACTTTTAATAATATGATATCCCAGTTGTTGATTCTCTGAAGTATTTCCCGTGTGGTTTGCATTTTGTTCATGAATTCTCTGCCTATTCCTATGTCTTCAAGTTTTCTACCTACCTTATCTTCTAATAGATTTAGTGTTTCTGTTTTAATGTTTAGGTCTTTGATCCATTTAGACTTTAGTTTTGTGCATGGTGATAGGCATGGATCCAGTTTCAATCTTCTGCATGTGGAGAGCCAACTTTTCCAACACCATTTATTAAAGAGGCTATCCTTCTTCCAGTGAACATGTGTAGCCCCTTTATCAGGTGGCTGAGTGTCTTTGTACTTATACTTGCATCTTCTAATCTGTTCCATTGATCCTCAGGTCTATTTCTTTGCCAGGCCCATGCTGATTTTATCACTGTGGCTTTGTAGTATAATTTCAAGTCAGGAATTACGATGCCTACTGCTTTGCTTTTGTTGCCAGGAATCATCTTTGCTATTCTAGGTTTCTTCTGTTTCCAAATGAACTTTAGAAGTATTTTCTCTAGATCTATAAGGTATGTTCATGGTATTTTGATTGGGATTGCATTAAATGTGTATAACAGTTTTGGGATTATGGCCATTTTCACAACGTTGGTTCTTCCTAACCAAGAACAAGGGATATCCTTCCATTTTCTAATATCTTCTTCAATCTCCTTTTTTATGGTAGTACAATTTTCAGCATATAAGTCCTTTATATTCTTGGTTAGGTTGATTCCTAGATGTTTCAGTTTTTTAGAAGCTATTGTGAAGGACGATATTTCCATAATTTCTCTCTCAGTGAGTTTTTGTTTGTGCACCGAATGCTATTGATTTTTGAGTGTTGACTTTATATCCTGCTATGCTACTGAATTTGTTTATTACCTCTAGTAGTCTTTTAATGGAATTTTTGGTTCTTCTATATAAAGTATCATGTCATCTTCAAAGAATGATAATTTAACTTCTTCCTTTGCTGTCTTTATTCCTTTTATATCTCTCTCTTGTCTGACTACTCTGGCTAGTATTTCCAGAACTCTATTGAATAGGAATGGTGATAGTGGACATCCTTGTCTTGTTCCTGATTTTAGAGTTAAGGCTTTCAGTTTTTGCCCATTTAGTATAATGTTGGCTGTTGGTTTGTCATAGATGGACTTTATGAGATTGAGGTAGATACCATCTATTCTGAGTTTCTGTAGGATTTTTATCATGAACCAGTTTTGGAATTTATCAAAAGCTTTTTTGTGTCTATTGAGATGATGATGATGTGATTTTTGTTTCTGGCTCCGTTGATGTGGTGTATTACATTTATTGATTTGCGTATGTTAAACCATCCCTGCATTCCTGTAGTAAATCCCACTTGGTCATTGTGTGTAATCTCCTTGATGATTTGTTGCGTCCTATTTGCCAGTATTTTATTGAGAATCTTTGCATCAATGTTCACTAGTGAGATTGGCCTATACTTCTCCTTTTTTGTTGAGTTTTCTCTGGTTTTAGTATCAGAGTAATACTTGCCTCTAGGAATGAGTTAGGGCAGACTGCTAAAATGATTAAAAGAGATAAAGAAGGTCACCAGATACTTGTTAGTGGAAAACTTTTGATTTCATCGAAGAGTTTAAGAAATATTGGAGTCAACTCTTCTCTAAATTTCTTGTAGAATTCAGGTGGTAAGTTTTTAATCATGTTTTCAATTTCAGTAGCTGATATTGGGTTATTCAAAAATTGTTATATCTTCTTGATTGAGCTTTGGTAGTTCATATGTTTCTAGAAATCTGTCCATTTCCTCTGCTTTTTCCACCCTTTTTGAGTAGAGATTTTCAAAGTAGGTATTCATGATCTTTTGAATTTCCATGGGATCTGTAGTAATTTCTCTCTTTTCAGTCCTTATTGCATGAATTTGAGTTTTTTCTTTCTTTTTCTTGATAAGGTTGGCTAGAGGTTTATCAATTTTGTTTATTCTTTCAAAAACCCAGCTCTTAAATTCATTAATTCTTTGTATTGTATTTTTTAGTTTCAAATGCATTAGTTTTGCTCTTTTCTTTACAGCTTATCTCTTCTATGAGCTTTGAATTTGACTTGCTCTTCTTTTTTTAGGAGCTCGAGATGTAGCATTGGGTTATTTATTTGTGCTTGCTCCATTTTGATGTGACAATTTATTGCTATATATTTCTCTCTTAGAACTGCTTCCTTTGCGTCCCATAAGTTATGGTATGTTATATCCACATTTTCACTGAATTGTAGGTATTGTTTTATTTCTTCTTTAATTTTACCTGTAGCCCACTGGTTGTTCAGAAGATTATTGTTTAATTTCCATGTATTTATGCTGGTTTTGTAATTTCTTTTGCCATTAATTTCCCTTTTCAGTGCACTATGATCAGATATTATGCTTGGGATAATTTCAATCCCTTTGCATTTACTTAAGAATGTTTTATGGGTTAATATATGTTCTATTTTGGAAAATGTCCCATGTGCAACTGAGAAGAATGTATATTCTGATGTGGTTGGGTGGAACATGCTGTAAACATCTACTAAGTCCATTTGCTCACGTATCATTCAGTTCTATTATTTATTTGCTGACTTTTTGTCTATCTCTCTGTGACAACGGGGTGTTAAGGTCTCCTATTACAATTGTGTTCTTGTGTATTTGATTTTTCATGTCCATTAGTATTTGTCTTATATAGTTGAGTGCTCCTGTATTTGGTGCATATGTATTTATAATTGTTAGTTCTTCTTCTGGAAGTTTTCTACTAACAAGTATCTGGTGACCTTCTTTATCTCTTTTAATCATTTTAGGTTTGAAGTTCATTTTGTGTGCAAACAGAATAGCTACCCCTGCTTTTTTCTGGGTTTCTGTTGCATGGAGTATTGTTTTCTATCCTTTGACTTTTAATTTATGAGTTTCTTTTTGAGTCAGATGTGTTTCTTGTATACAGCATATTGTGGGATACTGTTTCTTGATCCATTCTGTGAACCTCTTTCTTTTAATAGGTGAATTGAGGCCATTTACATTTATGTATTGATATGTACTGACTCAAGTTTGTCATGTTATGTTTCTTATGTTTGTTTTCTGCTTTTCCCCCTTGTTTAATTGCTTGCCCTGCCTGGTGGTTTCTTTCTGTTGTTGTTCTGGAGATTGTAGTCATTTTTGTCTCTAGTATGTCTTTCAATACTCTTTCTAGGGTTGGTTTTGTGGACATGAATTTCTTCAGTTATTCTCTATCATGGAAGTATCTTGTTTCTCCATTAAATTTGAGACAGTTTTGCTGGGTGCATCAGTCTGGGTTGAAAGTTTTTTTCTTTCAGGGCTTGAAATACTTCACTCCAAGCTCATCTTAACTTGAGGGTTTGGGCTGAAAAGTCTGCCATGATTCTGATGGGTTTTCATTGATAGGTGAGTTGTGTCTTTTCTCTAACAGCTTTTAGTATTCTATTTTTATGTTGTATGTCTGGGATTCTAATTATTATATGTCTGGATGTAGATTTATGTTGGTTGTGATGGTTTGGTGTTCTATATGCCTCACTTATCTTTATCAGATTTTTTTCCCCATGTTTGGGAAATTTTCTGCTATTACTTCTGTTAATAGTTACCTGTGTCATTTATGTTGACTCCTTTGTCTTCATTTATGCCTAGTAGTCTTATATTGTTTCTCTTGGCATCATCCTGAAGCTGCTGTAATGAGTTTCATGTTGCTTTATTGTTTTTAAAAGTTCTAATCTTTCATGATCGCTAACTGTGGTCCTGTCCTCAAGGTCTGAAATTCTTTCCTCAGTTTCATTTCAACAGTTTTGCCAGCTTTCAGTAGAATTCTTTGTTTCTTGGATATATCTTTGAATTTGTTTCATAGATTCTGTTTGTTTTCTGTAATGTTCATTCAAGGTTTCAATCAATTTTCCATGTTGCTGTATTTTTTTTTTTATCTATTTCTTCTCTGGCTATGCTGATCAACTCCTTTACTAGGTTGTTATTTCTGTCTTTACGTGGGAAACTATTTTTAATTTGGTTTCCTTTTTAACCTCATGGATTTGTTTCTTTTTTTTTGTACCGGGGCTCGAACTCACGACCGCACGCTTGCAATGCAGATGCTTATGCCGCTGAGCTAAATCCCCAGCCCCATGGATTTGTTTCTTTATTTCATTTGATATCTTTTTGGAGATTTCTGGGGTATAACTTTTAAAGTCCTCTATTTTGATGTCGCCTGTAATTGCTCCTGATGGGCTAGATGTTTGAGATTGCATTTTACTTTTTCATTTTGTCATTTTCACCTCTTGGGCAAATATTTGGCCTTTAATCTCAATAGTCTCAACTGTCAGTATTGTGGATCTTGGGGTCATACTATGTGGTTGATGTTTGTCCAATTGCTGAGTACCACAATGAAGATTAGAGCCAGTTACCTGAATTCCTCCTGAAGGGCCTATTGGGTGAGTCCTATATTCTTCCTGGGTTGACAAGCCTAGGAGTATTGTAGGTCAACTCCCAATTCCTGCTGTTACTCTGTCTTCAGGTTATTCTGAGTCACCAAATCACCCTGTCTGTAGTGTTTGTGTCAGTTGATGCCCTACTGTGTCCCTACTGTGTGTCTGTGTGTCTCAATAGCCCTTTTAATTTTCTCCAGGTTGGGAGAGGCCTTATTGGCACACTCCTCAACCTGGGTAATATTCTCTGTGTGGAGTAGGGGATCACTCACCCTCTTGCCAAGCTTGCCAAGGTCTTACAGTTAGTTGGAGGGGGCTTTACTACTGCCCCTATTTACCCATTTAAGACCTCTATTTTAGGGGCATACTCACCACACTGACTGGAGCCTCTGAGGTCTTCTTTTTGGGTGAGGGGTTACTGAATCTCCCATTAAACTAGCATGGTTAATCTGCTGTAGTCCAAGGCTCTGGGAGAAAGGGTGGGAGCTGGAGATCAACAGTAGTATTAGGTCTCAGAGGTGGGGGGTCCCTGAGGGGCAGGCCAGTGTTGTCCATTTAGGCATCCGTGTGGCATGTGGGAAGCACGCATTGTGGCGTAGGCACTCCAGGGCCGAGGGGTGGGCGGGTGTCGTCAGTCATAGCATTCTTATGAAAGACTTGCCATTTTCTGAAGCAGTTCTGGAAGTCTTCGTTCATAGATGTCTTTAGTTCATTGTCATGGCTGCCTTGATGACCTGAATCCATTCAAAATATTTGCTTTTCATGGTTATTTTGACTTTGGGAAAGAACCAGAAGTTGAACAGTGCCAGATCTGATGAATAAGTTAGAGGGGGAATAACCATCATATTTTTACAAGCCTGTCTTTTTATTGGATAGCACTTGGCAGCAGCATTCAAATTTTTGATCACACCTCATAAAGCCACTCATGAAAGGATTTCCAGAAATGTTTCAGAAAATAACAAAAACAATGGGATAAGTGTGTTAAAGTTGGGGGGGTATTTTGAGAAGGATCAATAGCAATGAGTCTTTTACTGTAATACATTTATAAAACTTTAAATATTCACTATATACTTTTTGTTTTTTGTTTTTGTTTTTGAGGTGGGTCTTGCTATACAATTCAGACTAGCCTTCAACGTATTATGTAGTCCAGGCTGAGCTTGAACTTGTGGCAGTCTTCCTGCCTTAGCCTCCTGAGTGCTGAGATTATAGGTAGGTATGCACCACCATGCCTGGCTCACCATAGATTTTAACCATACCTTGTATTTCTATTCTGGCACCTGTGTTCTTTACAAGCATTGTTGGAAAGGGAATGCAGACATTTAAATTGAATACTAGATTTTATTGTCTTCCTTCAAAGAGTATTAAAATTTGTTCTAGCAGATGATTAAATTATCCTCAGATTAACACTTTCCCATTGGTTTGAACCACTGTTGGTATGCACATAATACTATTGGTGTAGATAGAAATAGTACCATCACGTACAGGACGGTCATGCATGTACCACTCACTGCTAGTTCAAGCCACCTGACAGCAAGAGATGTGAATTATAGCCCTGTTGTGAACATCTTAAATTTACTTCTTTCAAGATTATTTTTTACATTTTATAGGGTGAGGTGGGAGTATATTTTAAAGCTTTATAGGGTGAAGTGTGCTAGTTTTCCTCTTCTGCAAAGATACTACCTTTTTGAGATCTCTGCTAAATGTTCTGAATGTTCAGTGATGTTTCTTCATGTTTGAAACTTAATTTGCACTTGGAAGTCTTATAGCCCTAATGAACTGTGGTAGTTGTTCAGCTTATAATGTCCCTTTGTCTCCTTTGGGTATTTCCTTCTATGTTGGACAAATTAGTAGTCACCTAAAAACTGAAGGTGCCGAAGATGACCCTGTGCTGAAGCTCCTTATTTTTCTGGTGTTCTCCATTTCTTTGCTCTGAATGTTCCAGTTATGTTGTCTTCCTCAAACTCTGATGTCTGTCTTGTCAACTCTGCAAGACTATGCTGTTCTTCTTGAGACCTCCTTCCTGCTCTGTATTATGAAAATTATCTCCAGAAAGAATGCCAGGATATTCATAGGAGTCATCTCATTTATTCTGCTTCTCTCTAAGCTCATAGTATTAGTCTATCATCTGAAACACTTGGAAAGCAATCTTTCCTTTATTTTGTCTAATGTTTTAGCTATATCAGGATTATAAGCCTAATCTTACTTGCTGTGTCATGGACAAAAGCAAAGCAGAAGCCTCATTAGAAAAATGATTATATTACTGAAACATGTGAGCATTGGTTTGTGCTACGATATAACCAATACAAAATCCATGATATGATGAAGAGAATAAAAAATCAGTGTTATCACAGTAAAACAGCAATAGTAGTAATAATATTAAATATAGGATTTTTCTATGTACAGGATATATTACATATATGTGAATGTTTGCACAAAGTTTCACATATAATTTAAGCTTTCCAACAATCATAATTAGGTAGATACTATTATTACTTCCATTTACAGAGTTAGAAATTGAGATACAGAAAAATGAAATAACTCAAGGTCACACAACTAATAAATGGTCACTCTAGGGTTTGAGCCACACTATATTTAGTATTTACCAAATAAAATTTACTGCCTTAAGAAAATTGGATAGGTTTCTTATCTGGGCACTGATGTCAGTCATCTAGCATTACTTAAGATTCTACTCAGTTTTATTCTCTCTTCCTCTCTCCTCTCTTCTCTTTCCCTGTCTCACTCTCCCAAAGCCTTTCCCATTCTCTCTCTGCTCCAAACTCCAGTATTATGTAGATGACACTTCCAGTTCTCCTTATAGTTTCATGTTATATTTATCTCAGTATTGCTGTCTGTCTGTCTGTCTGTCTGTCTATCTCATCTGTCTATCCACCTGACTCATCTTTAGGCTATACTTTTACCTAATTGCTCTATATTTCTGTGTTTCTCAGTACTTCAGACTCTGCAAGTTTCAAAGTGAATTCAGTTATCTACTCTTCTTATGTGACCTATATGTGAATTAATGGAGTGTCTTTTTTCTAAAAGATGGTAAGCAAGTCAGAATCTCCTTTAAATCTTTCCTTCACTGTCTCTTTCATGAAACAGGTTCTTAACAACCTGCTTTACTTGTGAAATGTCTCTGAAAAAGGTCCTCTTTCTATCTCTGCTGCCCTTATTCAAAGGTACCTCATCTCTTATTGATTCATCTTTGCAGAATTATCAGCATATAACTCAGACAGATTTTCCAGTGCTGTGATTAAATCCCTATGCTTGTTCATCCTACTCCTCTATGTCAGGAATTAAGAGCAAAGCTTTGGAGTCTGACTGACTTGAATTTCTTCCCACGTTCTAGCTATGATATGTTGGGGATTTACTTATTCCTTTAGCCTTAGTTTCCTTTTTGATAAAATGGGCATAATAATAGCTCCTCCTCATAAAGGTGTTATTTCAATGAAATAAAAATATTTTTAAAAATTTCAGCACTTGGTGCATAATCCATAAAGGGTAGCTTTATCATTGTTTCAGTAGAATAGCACTCACAGCCTTCTGAACTTAACTGTGCTGCAGCTTGCATTGCATTATAGGTTTCAGGTCTGGTAGATGACTTGCTTATGTGGCTGCATAATCACACCTTCAGGTTTGGGCTCATTCTTTTCATTCATTCTAGAATACAGCTTCCTGCACCCTCTCTCTGCTTGTTGGAAAAATACTGTGCCACCTCTCCTGTGAAACTTTTCTCCGTTACCACAATCAGAATTAATTACTCTTGAAGGCTTCCTTAGTCTTAATGAGAGAATATGCCATTAGTTATTCTATTCTTATAGTGCTTATGAGCCTAGATTCTGGGCTGGGGATTTAGCTCAGCTGCATAAGCACCTGCCTGGCAAACAAGAGGTCACGAGTTTGATCCCCAGTACAAAAAAAAAAAAAGCCTAGCTTCTTTAAGAGTCAGACAAATTGTCATTTTCATTAGTTGTGTATCTATATTCTCCAGACTGCTGTCTTTTCAAGGATGAAAATAAACTGCTTTATTTTTGTCTGTCTCACAAATCCTAGTCTCTGGTACACAATGAACAGTGAGTAAATGAGTGTTGAGTTAAAGGAAGAAGGGAACTTCAGCTGCCTGCTAGTGGAAGGAGATGAGGTGGCTAAGGTTACATGTGATCTTCTTTGGATGTGTGCAGCCATCTGCTATAATTTCCTGCCAGAGAGTGGAAGCATGTCCTGCATCAGCAGGACTGTGTGGCAGGATTCTTACTGTAGCAATTAATTCTAGTTTCTTTTTTAGCAAAGCAAGGGCTTCACATTCTTGAGGCATCCATTTGTGTGAAAAATCACAAATGAGGCAGAATTTTTTTGGTATCAAATATACTTACACCTTTTCCCCTTTATTTTCCGTACGTCGCTTTAGAGACTTAAAAATAATTTAGAGGTCTTTAGGAAAATTAATGTATTTTTCCAAATGCTGTTTCACATTGAGTTTAATTTTCTACTTCTAAAACACAATAAATGTAAATAAGTACAAGGCTAGCTTTTTCAAGTATATACCCTATGATCAATGTCAGATATGTCACTCCTTAGGAAAGCTTGACGAAATTCACAATGAAAAAAGGTATGTTCTCACCATTCATTTCCTCTTTTTTGCTTTTGTTCAGATTTGAATAAACAAGTAGTTATTGAGAAAAATACTATTTTTAATAGACTGTTTTACAGTATCTGCTTTTTAGGGAAGTGATTTTCAAACTGCTATGTTAAAAATGAGGAAGTTGTAAAAATGTCTTTTAGTGACTGCAGATATGGGAGAATATGTTCTTACTGTTCGATGTTGGATCTTTGAAACAATGTTAAATTACACATTTTGAACTGTGCTAGCTTGATAACTCCATATAAGTAATTCCTAAAGAGAAAATATATTGGTATAATAGTAAATCTGTAAAGATTTCAGGTATAAATACCAGTTGAATTTGGAATAAGCAAAATAAAGACAGAAATAGAAAAATGACTTAAGACAGTGTTGGTATTTAAAAGCTTCTAAGTAGTGGTCCTTTATCAAGCAGTACCTGCTAAATGAAGCCTAAAAGGCTGAAAATCCATTTAAAGCCTTACATTACTTTGAAAGTTTAGGTTCATTCTTTCTACAAACACAGATGTATTTTCTGTCTCCTTTTCTGACTCAGCCCACTGTGTTCAGACCCCTCTGCATTCCCTGGGTTTAAATAACTTTGTAGATCATTAAATTTAACAATATCTGAGCAGGGATTGTGTTTCTGTTCACAGACCAAGCATAGTGTGCATATGGATTCACTAACACCTTTGGAAAACTACCCCACAAATTGGGTACTATTACGTCCCTTAATTTACATATGGGAGAATGAGACTTTGAGTGGTTAAGTCAGCAGTCACAAATTAGGATTTACAGATGGAATTTAGTTCTACAGGCATGTTTTGCTTGGTCTGTTTGGATGCTTCAAACTTTTTGAGCAGAAATTTCAAACTTCTCTTGAAAATTTAGAGGATCTGACATTGTTCGACTGATATTCCTGCAAGACATCAATTCACTGGAGTTGTGTAGCAGCTGTCCCCCTTTACATGATTCATGTATCTGTGTTTGCAATCTTCACAATTCCCTTTTGTTTTAGACCTGTTTAATTTATTCATGTTACTTGCCTTGCCCTTCTGAAAATTGTTTTTATATAGCAAGTCAGAGGCAGAGTAGAAACTTTTCTTTGGATTCCTAAAGCAACTGTAGGTTTTTGTATCCCCCACTCAAGCAGTGGTTTATAAGCAGAAAAGCCCTGGGCTCCAGTCCTTTCAATGCCATTGACTTGCAAAATGGCGTTGAACAGGTACTTTAACTTCTCTGAACTTTAGTCACAATAAGGATTTTAATCATGCACATAGTTTTTTCGAAAGTTAAAAAGAGCCCCATAAAATCATAGTTAATATTTTATTTTATTAGGTTGCTTAAAAATACTTCTTCAAGCCGGCATGGTGGTACATGCCTATAGTCCCAGCTACTTAAAAGGCTGAGACAGGAGAATCCTTTGAGTCTAGGTGTTCAAGGCCAGTCTGGACAACATAATGAGACCCCATCTAAACAAGGCAAAACAATGCCAACTACTTCAGTTATTCCCCTTTCCTATTGTTAATCCCTTTAGTCATTTGCATTTTGCAGATTAGTGTCCAAGTTACTCTGTCTTCCTTAGCCATTTGGTTCCAACACACCTTGCCAAGATACTTGAGAAAGTATCTTTTCCTTTATATGAAATGGAATAAAATTTCATTCATTTGCCACTCACCCCCTTTCATTCTTTTATCCCATAAATATTGAGTACCTTTTCTGTGTCAGGTACTGTTCTTTTTGTCTTTTTGAGACAGGGTTTCAGTATGGCCTTGAACTCACTTTGTAGCCCAGACTGGCCTTGAACTCAAGGTGATCCTCCTGCCTCAGCTTCCTAAAGGTTGGGATTATAGGAATCTACCACATGCCCAGCCTAGTACTGCTCCAGACACAGAAGATCACAAAGTTGAACAAGACAAAGTTTATGTCCCTATTATTCTCGCACCTAAGCCTTATATTTTAGGGGTTTTTTTCAGTAAGGAGGTTTGAAACTTGTACAAGCCAGGCAAGTGCTCTGAGATATACTGATAGCCCAACTCTTATATTTATACAGGTCATTATTTTGTACTTTGAATATGTCTTACATATGCCTGTCTCCTCTGCTCATACTATTTTTTTCTCCCTCTTTCATTGTTTTATTTGATAAATATTTATTGATTACCTACTGTGTATCAGGCATTATTCACTGGATGTTGGTGTTCTAACAAATCCCCTATTCCTTTGTGTGAGGTAAAAAGACATTTTATGAAAAACAAACAAAATATGTCATAGGATTATGAAGTAAAATATAGCAGGATAAGTAACAGTGTGAGGATCATGGTGCTATTATTTTATGAGGGAGGGTGATAGACAGTTTCTAAGACACTTCAACAGTCTCAAAGGAACCAAGAGGGTATCTAAAGAAACTTCAGCAGAGGGTACAACAAATGAATGCTCGGGAGGCATGAGGGACAATGAGAGGACGGGTATACCAGGATGGTAAAGGAGTAAGAGAAGGGTAAGAAGTGTACTCAGGTGTAAAGGTCCAGAGGCCAAAGGCATTACAGCCATGGTAAGCACTTTGGCTTCTGACTGCAGAATAAATTGCACCTCCTCTGACTTACTTCAGGTTCCTTTGTAAAACTTTCCTTTGTCATTCAGTTTGTGATTTCTCTCTCTATGTCCTAGAACATCTATCATCACATAACCCATTAGTTACTTAACTAAGTCATCAAATGCCTGTCTTTCTACTGCTTCTCCTCCTCCTTCTTCCCCTTTTCCTTTTCCTCTTTCTTCTTCTTTTTTTTTTTTTTTTTTTTTTTTTCGAGACAAGGTCTCTCCCTGTATTTCAGGCTGGTCTTGAATTTCCATAATCTTCCTGCCTCAACCTCCTGAGTGCTGGGATTACAGGTGCGCACCACTATGCCTGGCTGGCTTTCTTCTTATAGGACTTCTGTCCTAAATTCTTTGTAATCTCCATTAGTTTAGGCACTTAGTCTTATGCCTTTCTTTTTCTTTTTTTTTTTGTACTGGGGATCAAACTCATGATCTTGCACTTGCCAGGCAAGTGTTTAAGGCACTGAGCTAAATTCCTAGCCCAAGTCTTATGCCTTTCTATCCCACATGATTCTCTGTTTCTTGTTGGTACTTAATATATTATTTTTTTTTATGAGGCTCTAGTTTCAGATGTCAGAAGTAGGAATTTGAAACTGATGTCTAAGAAAGAAGTGAAAGGACTACGTGATAGAATAAGTATAAGGAATAATGTTAGGATTTTAGTTTATAATCCTGGAAGAATAATGGTATTATAGACAGAACAGGGAGAATTAGGAAGAGAAGCTGAGGTATTCATGACAACTGTCTGAAATTATGTAATTTTTCCAAGAACAGGGGTGGCCTCTCATTCATATTTTTAGGGACTACAAAAAGATCTGGCACATAATAGGTGTGTAAGTAGTTGGTACTTCATAGGCTTATTGAGATGAAAGGGAAGGTTGGCATGTAGCTATGATATTCACCATGGAGGGGGCATGGGCTTTAGAATAAGGTCCTTGTAAGTCTGAATTCCAGCCTCATCATATTCTATATGTGTAGTCTTGGTTGAGCAAGCAATTCCTCCAAATCTCAGTAAGCTCACTGGAAAATGGAATAGTAAGGCCAATTCTGCATGAATACCAAAGACCAACTGTAATTGTTATGGGGTATTTTAATAATTTTATGTTACAGTTTATAATTTATGTTACAGTTAATGATAATTTGCATATAACTCACATAAAGGCAATTCTGACAATGCATGCAGAACTCTAGAAAGTTAGGCATTGTGGGGACTTTGGACTCAGTACATTAGTAACTATTATGTATATCAGTTGGTATTTTGATAGCTTATACTATTACTAACTATCAAAACAGTAGAATAGGAGTTGATAGACATATCAGATAAACAGTAGAATTATATAGTATCTTGTGTTTGTAAATTAATCTTAAATAAGAATCATTTTATGGAAGATAAATGAAACTCAGTCCCCATAGCAATATTTTTATAGTAATGTAGCACTTGATTTGGAGAAGCAAAGAATCTACATTTGAGTTCATTTGGAGGCAAAATTCTTGCTTAAAATAGTTTATCTTGTGAGATACCTCAAATCTTTTTCTTCACATCAGAAATTAAGTTTTTGTAGCCATTTGGTCTATGATTCCCCTGTTTGACCCGCACCCCCATATAATGTGCTTAAAAATCTAAGTGTATCCTTTGGACAGGTGTACTGACCTTGTAGATCCTTTTGGCTCTGTTTCCTTAGGAGCCATTGGATACCTTGGATATTCTTTACTTTTTGCCATGATTGGATGTCGTGGCACTAAGACCCAGAAGCGTTTGTTCATGTGGCTGGAGCTGGGCAGGCTGTGCTTGCACCGGAGGGAAGGAAGTCATTAGTGCAGACTGAGCTGTGGAGTTGGGTTCTTGCAGGATTTCCTTCCAGCCTTTCCCTACTAAGGTTCTCGGGAATTAAAAAACAAAAAATCTAAACACACAAACCAAGTTTTCCTATTTACAGTGTTCAGGGAAGGTAGGCATTTTGGGAAGGGCAGATTCTTTCCCCAAGTTATCCAAGAAGGAAGAGAAAAACAGCGTAAAGAAGCTCTGATTACAGATCTTTGGAATTTTCTTTGCTAAATTTTACAAACGAGAAATACACCCAGAATTTTGGGAATTGCTCCAGGCTGCGCGTGAGGGTTTGATTGCTTGTCTAATCTTTTTTGAGAAGAGGAGAATTCGCCAAAAGGGGTTCGGATGGCAAGAGCCGGGCTGGGTTTCTGTGGCAGCTCGCGTTTTCAGTCTCTTTTCTGAGGGAGGGTCTCAGCAGCCGGCTCGGAGACCCCTTGCCGTAGGCTCCCTTCGCAGGCGCCAGCGGGGGAAAATGCCCCGCGCTGGCAGGAGTACGCTGGTGGCTGCTGGGACTTCCTAGCTTGGTGGGAAGTGTGTTCGTGGTTTGGGCATACTTTTCATTGAACTGAAGGCGAAAAGACTGGACTCTCTTGGGCTTTTTCCCTTCCGCGGTGAATATGGGAAAGAATTAGGGGGTGGGAGGGAGGCAGCATGACTTGCAGTCGCGGCTGCCCTGCATCTGCCCCCAGCCCCCAGCCAACATCTTGATGTTCCACGTATCGGCTGTACAAATATGATGAAATGGCAGCCCCGGAAGAAGGTAAGTGTCCCGGAGTGGGGACGGGGCCCCAAAGCCCGAGTCAGGGAAGGGTAACGAGGCCCCTCCACATCTTATGTAGTTCACTGGGCTGGCGATCGAAAGCAGCCTTGGCCCGTCAGGGACTTGCGCTGGTCCCTTAGGGACGAGTTACCAAGTCTGGTCTGTGTCCACTGCCCTCTTAAGTTTTTCCTTTTTGCTGTGTGTGGACCCTCAGGGTGACAGCTCAGAAACACCCGCTCACTGTAGAAGCCCTGTGGAGCCAGTGACATGATTAGCTTTGCTAAAGCCAGCTGAGAGCTACAGAGTGCCAGGACACCGAGCCACCTCGTCCCCGATGGCGTAGACCACTCGCTCCCCCACCCCATTCCCGTGGCCCCGCAGGTGGGTGTTGTAGCACCTACTTCCCCAAGGGGTTAACGGGCTCCCGGCCTCTGGCAGCCGCTACCCCAGGGCCCCGCTGGGGGGCGAGCAGCCCCAGCACAAACGCCGAGCAGCTGGTTCCAGGGCGGCGGGCTGCGGGCCTCCCGCCCAAGCGCCTGAGGCCCGGCTGCGGGGCCTTCAGCCCGGGTTGGGCGGCCGCGTGGGCCCGTGCGAGTGCACCGGCCATTGTGCACGGGCGAGTGTCTGTGCGTGTCCGCGTGCGCCGCGTGTATGCATAGATCGTGGGCAAAAGGGGAGGGGGCACTTTGCTTTTTTGCGAGATTATTTCCTAATATGGCTCCTTTGTTGAGAACTCAGGAAAAAAAATCTAGTGGTTATATCAAAATAAATTGCTATTGGTCCCAGAAATAACGTTTCTAAATGTGGGACTGACTGGTCCTTACCCCGGGATGTTAAGGGAGAAAGAGAGCTTTCTTCAAGTTGTTGGCAGCTGTACATTTGGCTAAGGTTCCTTTTTGCTAACTTGTCCGACTGCCACTAACTGTTAGGTGAACCCAGTGGTTCACTGCATAGAGGGACTCCCCCCATACCTCATTTGGCAGTGGTTTTTATTGACATTCTTTTGAAGGAAAACAGCGAATTGAATGTGCTGTGCCCCTTCCCAGCCCTGACCTGTCTCTATTAGAAGCTGTCTGGTTTTTTACTTGAGCTAACTAAACTGACTCTTTTCTTTGTGCCACGATGTGAGATGCCGAGTTTTACATCAGAGCTGAAATAGAAATCATGTGTGAAATGCTTGAGACGATATCGTGCATTTGATTATTGCTGGAGAACCTAGCAGGGTGAACTGAAAGTATAGCCTGGTGAACTGAAAATTTTTCTTTGATATCTAATTGATGAGATTTTTGTCCTGTGACATTGCCTTTTCTACTTCATCTTAAACTCAGAATATCTCATTTATTTGTTCTTATCATAGAGCTTCTTTCAGTGAAATTGGTTTCATGTACAGTACTTTGGTTAAGGGAGCCATGTGTTCCCTACCCTTAGCCCCCAATAAAAATAAGATGAGGAAAACCCATAGAAGAAACCATAAAATTAAGCAATTTAAACAGATACTTCATATTCCTAAAGTCTCCCATTTCTACTATATTTGCAAATTGAATATTTATGAGTAGTAGTTTAAAGATGTCTGCAAACTGTACATTTACAAATGTCTGTTTTTTCTATTTTACCCAATATGCAGTAACTCATGTGGTTATGTCTGTGCAAACCCCTCTGGGTACTAGTATTGCTTGAACCACGGAAGTATTATTCTTGGCAGTCAGGTGAATTTCTGGACTCTGGAAGATTCTGTTTCAAGTGTTAGGATTTACTCTTCAGTATTTACCCACTGAATGATGCTTAAATTGCCATACCAGAAGCTTGTATTTATTCACTGTATTCATAATCTCATATCATCATAAGGATCCTTATACAATTCTGCAGAGTTCATAGCAGATTGAGAAAAACAAGCTGAGCCATCAAACACTGTATAATTATTTGGTGGTAGCTTGAGAGCAATTCTTGCTTCTTCTGCATTAGAAAGGGAAGCTACCTGGGAAAAGATTTGGCATTCAGCTCCAGCATGGTACCAGTAAGTCTTTACAAAGATTAGGTTTATTTTCTTACTCTTAACAGAATACTCACATGCTCAGATCATTGCTATGGCTTCTGGCTGGATCTGCTAACACATTTGTAGTGGTACAGTCACATGCCTTGTGTTTTACCAAACTATTTCATAAAATCCATTTATACTACATCTGAAAAAAGATACTGCACTGATGGGATTTTAACAAAACTAGGAAGAACAGCCACAGAATGTTGCCTCAAGCAGTGTTTGTCTGCAGCTGGCTTCACAACTAGAATGGTTGGTAGCTTGCTGCTGTGTCCTGTCAGTCACCACTAGTTTTGGCTTTTCTAAATTTTGGGTCATTGCATGAGAGTGATTTTAGATTACAGATTTCTTTTGTTTCTGAGCATGTAGCCAAGGTACATGTCTGAAAGGGAGCTCCTTCCTCCTCTTTGCTTACTCAATCAGTTAAATTTAATCCTTAAAACAAGCTTGTTAAACATAATGAGTCAGGTTTATTCTATTAGGGTCAGATACCTTTTTGAAATCATCAAAACATGATTCTTCATGTTTTGCTCCGAGGACAGTGAAGTGCTTCAGACCCAGTCATCTAGAGAACAGTATAGTGGCCCTCCAACCAATAACCATGTAATCCCCCTAAAAAGCAAGATTTGTAGGTATATAGTTATTACTAAACTTGTCAAGTTGTATACACTATATACAGACAGTCTATTATACTTTAATAAAGTGGTTTTAAAAATAGCAAGATTCTGAGCAGTCGTTCTGATCTTATCATGCTAAGTATACCATTTAAAATACTGTAAACTGCATGCTGCATTGTAGGCATCTCTAATTGGGACATATGCATTTATTTCATTCTCATCCAATGAGGTGGTAGATGCTTACAATTCACATTTTACAGATTAGGAAACTGAGTTTTAGAGAGATGAAATAAATGACCCAGAGCCATAGAGCAGGGCAGGGTCAGAATTAGGATTGAGTCTTAATTACTTTAAAACATGTATACTTGGAACTTGGATTACCAGGGCTCTTTACCTAAGAAAGATAAAGTTGAGTTGACTTTGCTGTATGACAGCCGGAGCTTTGCTCCATCAATTCTAGGTACCAGAACCAAGATGAACTCACCTGTTCCCAAATCTGTTTTCCTCTTTAAGAAGCACATTGATTTACCTACCTCTGAATATTTGGAGCACTCAGAGTTCATGCCTCTTTAGGCTGTAACTGTCTTTTATTAACTGGCATCTTTTTTTCCCTTCATGCATATATATTTATTTATGTTTATATTTAGCCTGTTCATTATACTTCTTGTTCCTTACATTCTGGATCACATCTCTTTTTTGTGACAAGGATAAAGTATTTGCTCAATACTATTTTACAAAGTTGTATTTTTATACTTAGTTGTGTTTCAGTTGATTCATAATATTGGACAGTAGTAAATTATTAAAGAAACTCAGGATATTTTCACATTCACTTCTAATCTTTGTAAATATCAGGGAGGGGTCAGGTACTCTGCAGAAAATCTCCTTGAAAGTCATGATTAAGTGAAAAAATCAGGATTATGATCCAGTGTCATGATTGTTTTATTCATGTAGCTGAATGGCCTGGCAAAATACATTTCCCTCTAATTTTACCTTAAGAGTCTATCATGTATCACATTACTTTTATTTTGTACTTGCAGAAATGATAATTAAAATGCTCATCTCATAAGAATATGTTTGTTTACAATTCTGAAGCAATTTCTGATCTTTAAAAATCCAAGGATTAGTATCAGATAATACTGTGTAAATAAGACTGCAGTCAAAACCTTCTGGAAAGCTACTGTTGATTGGATTTTTCATTGCTCATCTAATGTTATTTTATTGTTCACACATAATAAAAGGTCATTAATAGGAATATGTCATATAAGCTACATTAATTATGTCACTTGAGAATCTATGATATATTTATCTTGTTATACTTGTCACATTAATAAAATATGAGTCTAGCTTCTTAAATAACTTGTCTGAAATCTTGTTTGGAAGCTCACTTGTGAGGATTATGTCCTGTAAATGTATTTCTTAGAATAGTTTATTTCATGAAAGAGTGTATTTCAAATCCCCATACTTTTTCTATGATGAAGTATTTTGTTTTTGGATTATATGTAAGACTTAGTCTCAATTTTAATACAACTATACTAAATTACTTTGTCTTTTGCTTGAATGCTATGCAGTTCATGTATTATTCATTTTAGGTCATAGCTTGTTTCATAGTATAAAATCAGACCTGAAGAATCAGCATTATGGATAAAAGTAGTTACACAGCATGCAGAAGTCTTAGAAATTCCATGATAGTGGTCTTTCTGCAAATCATTGTGTACACTATTCCCGGATCAGTGTAATCTATGGTATAGAACTGGATTTTGGTTCTGGAACTTCCCTTGACTCATGTCCTTGGGCAAGTCATTTAATCTTTCACATCTGACTCCCCACTGTTATAGTTTAGCGCCTCATTATCACTTGCTGGATCTTTTGCAAATGACATCCTAATGATTTTTTCTTTTTTCTAGTCTCTTTTTTTGTTCTGGTTTCCCCTTCTTATTCCTGCCAAGTAATTGCTTAAATGACATACATCTGCTCATATTACTCACCTTGTTAAAGCCTTGTTAAAGCCCTGGCATGTGTCTCCATTGTCTAAGGAAATCTCCAAGTGGTTTAAGCACAACCCTGACTTGAGGTAGGGGCTTACTGTATAAGAAAATGATTGTTGTTTGCTCTCTTGCTTACTCAGAGGCCAAAAGAATTCTTAGTGGTACACACTCACTGTTTACATCAATCATTTGTTCACTTTCAGTGTTTTGTGGCACTTTGTAGTTTCCATCATAAAAGATCTGCATTAAGTAATTAATTTTATTACAAAGAAGAAGATAAAAACAGTAACTGTAATATAGATTATGTAGTGATGAGGAAGATGGGCTGTAAAGCTGGGTTGCCTGAGTTAGAATAGCAGCTCAGCCTCTAAGAAGCTATGTAGCCAGATTAACCCTTAACTTCTCTGTACTCAGCCATTTAATGTGAATGGCATCTAACTCTTAGTATAACTCTGAGGATATAATGCAAAATGCTTATGAGAGTGTCTGGCATATAAAAAATGCTTACTATGTTTTTCCATGTAGCATAATGATACCCTACAGTTTAGCTGGACCTGGTTCACTAGGTTTCTTTTCTCTGCCTAGAATGCCTTCTGCTCCTTGGACAGTCCTTCTGTAAGTAATCCTTGTATTGCTGAGCATAGTTGGCCATACCCTCCTTTGACCGTTAGTTGCACAGCCCACAGACCAAGCCCTATAACTGTCAGTATGTCTGTCTCTACCAGTTTAAAATTCTGAGGGCACAGGCACAGAGGAAGAGCTGAATGAGTGAATGTTTGAATAAATAAATACATTTATGGAATGAGATGCTTATTGATTTTTTAATAGTTGGCAAGATCCTTTAACCTGCCAGTTATTGGAAATTCCTAGCTTACAAGTTTTTATATGAACATTTCTCATCTCCGAATGCCATATTGAATACAAGTGAAGGTATTCCATTAAAGGGATAATTTGGACTATGTAGGTTTGTTTTCTTTGTTTTTTGTTTTTTTGTTGTTGTTTTTTGCCTTTGTGAGACACGGTTTCACTATGCAGTTCCGGCTGGCCATGAATTTGCTTTATAGTCCAGGCTGGCCTTGAACTCAAAGAGATCCTCCTGCTTCAGCTTCCAAGGATTACAAGTGGGATTACAGGTGTGCACCACCATGCCTGGCTAGGACTATGTACTTGTTAAAGATAAAGTCATAGTTATGAAGTGGCAGTTACATTGTTAATGTAATAAATGTCACTAAAATGTATACTTTAAGATGATCAGTGTTATATTGTGTGAATTTCACCTCAGTTTAAAAAGGGAAAAAATTATTTGTCACACCAATCACAAGACATCCAGCTAACAACCACAGTAAATCTTTATTCCCTTCAGCCCTGAATATTTTTGATTCTGTAAATTTGGTCATCTATAAACAATGACTTCCAGGAGAGTTCAAGAAGTTTGGAATAGTTGATAGACTTGACAAGAAGTGAAGGAAGTCAGGGACCAGGAAATCTGAGTTGACACCTTTACTGTTCAGGAGCTAGCCAGTAAACATTGCCAGTGTGAGAGGCTGCAGAGTTTAATTGGCCCAACTTCAAGAAAGGGTGCCAGCAGCCACCTTCATTTTGCTAGTCAGTCACAGCGATGACATGCTGTGGAAAATACTGCAGAAGCAAGAGGAAACCTGAAATCTCAGCTGGTCCTGTCAGCTTCAGCTTCCACAGTGAATTCATTATATCATTAATAACAATGTGTGTCTGAGCTTTAAGACTTTGCTTTTATTGATGTGCTAAAGCCATGTAGTTTTATTGAGAGTTATAAAAATTATATCATTTAACTGACATTTTCAGGATTTATATGAAGCTTTTGTTCAGAACTTTCTTGTTAGCCCCCACGTTAGATTTTTGTAGTTAAGAAGTGTTCTCACATTCTCGTATGACTGAGCCATTTAACTACTCTTTTTTCAGCATACATTGTCCTTTAGATTATTCTATTAGAGTGTTTTGTCATTGTTATTTTGAGGATTCTGTCCTTTTTTGCATGTAGTGTAAGAAAGAAAGATAAAATTATATCCTTAAAATTGTATTGTTTATATTTCCTATATAAGCGTAATTCTGGAAAATATACATGAACTAAGCTTGGTGGCATTTGTTAAACTGCATATAAGCTATTTTGCTGGTAGATATCTCTCAGTTTAGACTATTAAAGCATGAAATTTCCCTAGCATATACCTGGCTATGAAGCCAGTGTCTATTCATAAATGTACCTATATTTCCAGCATCATTTACTTTGTGGGAGGTCATATTTTGCATTTGCATCATGTTGGGAGGACTAGGACTTTTGTAAGCATAAATACTAGGCAAGTCTGAGTAAAGGAACAGTTAACATTTGGAAAAGGGGTCCAGTGGAATTGAGAACCAATAGGTTATTGTGAGAACTCAGTGTTTGGACACATACTCTTCAGACACTAGGCAATATGTATAGACTTGAAACTGGAAAGGTAAGAGAGGAGAACAAGGAAGGAAGAAATCACGAGGAAAGTTTGTTGTGTTATAATCCTATGCTGGCATAATTATCTATCAATACTTTTTAGAGTGGATAAATGATTCTTTATTTTGATTTGTCCAATGTAGATATTTTTTAAGGAAAATAAAAATGCAACATCTTAAATTTGAAGGTAAGCTGAATGCTACCTTATTTTACACAGCTGAAAACCTTGCCTGTCCATTAAATGTATCTGGATTATTAATTCATTGCTTTGACAATTAGTTGTTAGCATATTTTGTCATTTTGAATATATATGAATGAACATAACTAGAATGTGCACATGCACATATTTTCAAGATTGTTACATATATTTGGTAGGTGTGAAATGCTGTAATGTGTAAGCCCAGATCTATTAGATATTTTGGGAGCTATTTTGTATAGTTGCAATTCTTAGGCTTGAATAAGGTCATTATGTTTTTGATTGAAGTGAAGAATAAAAAGTATCAGTGATGATGGACTCACAGTTGTTTTGTGGACTTTGGGTCTTTATTGCTTAATAATGAGATTTTTTTCCAACAGAGAGTAGGCTGGAAAAAGAAAAGATGAAATGAAAATCACTTTATTATTAAAGTTATTGTTAATAATTTTGGTAAATTTAGTTAGGTTGATCCAAGTGAAATTTCTTATGCATGACCATCTTTGACCTACAAAAATAGAAATTTACTATGGCTTAGCAAGTACTTGGGAGGAGGATATAAATTGTGGTAATAAATATTAAAAATAAAACCAAAGTGTTTTTGGAGGATTAACTATGGATTTTAATATTCTTTGGTCACTTTGGTGTCCATAGAAAATCACTGCATTAATTTTAGGTTATCTGTAATATTCTCGTGAATTTCCTGGTAACTCAGACTTAATTTATGAACTGTCAACCTTTTAAAAAATTTCAGCCATTTTAATATGAAATTTTCTAAAAAATTATTGTATATTTTCTGACTTCTTATACAGAAGGTGCTAAGAACAATGCAACATTTTCTTGATTACATAGAATTAGTGTCACAAACGTGAATGATTCATTCTACTACTATAACACTGTAATCCTATAGGAACTTTTTAAAGGAATGTAGTATTATCTGTTCCCATATTGAATGACCCCCAGATTGACATTTTGTTTTTATAAAATAGTTTTATACATTTTTTGGTTCGATTTTTACTTTTCTTTATATGTTGCCCAAAATAATTCTGCTAACATGTAGACTCATCAATGATCTGTTTATTAAGCAAAAACAAGCAGTTTCAGTAAGGGGACTGATACTTTTTGAAAAGTGAGCAAGTAGAATTAATTGTATCAAATAGTAAAACTTGAGATATATTGAAATTTAAGAAAGTTGAAAAGTTTTTTTTAAAAAACTTGACATTTTTTTCTCATGTTGTATGAAATTTCTAGTTTTTGAGTTGTATTCTATATAGTTGAGGTAGTGATGTTTTGATAGATCAGTGTTATTTATTATGCTCTTGATTATCTAGCATTAGGTACATTTGAGGATGCATTATCACAAGGATGGAAAACATTTTTAGTTATGTGATAAAAACTACTGTAGTTTTCTCTTTCCTATTTTTGCTTTGATGTATCTGCCTTGCCTTTTTTTTCAATAACTTTTATTCAGACACGCTATAATTAAAAAACAAAAACATAGACCTACCAAGTATGATGCATGTCTGTAGTTAGTTACTCAGGAAGCTGAGGCAGAGGGAACAGATGAACTCTTAGAGTTCAAGATTTGTCTGGGCAACACAGCAAGATTTTCTCTCAGAACCAAGTAAGCAAACAAACAACAAAAGGCACTGTGGAAGGAACTTGTTTAAATGGTTTATGTGGTGGGTAGAATTGCATATCCTAGGAGTATATGCAGTTGCCTTTGAGAAGAAATGACCAAAGAACCCAAGTTATTAATGAAAAATTAATATTAACTTAAATATTAATAACTAAAATTGTTTATTATAGAAATATTATTTATTTTAAATAATCCTTTGTGTTTTAGCCTTGGCTTGCTTTACCATATCTATATTACTTAAACTAGTTTTACAAAACACTGAAATATTTTTGAAGCACCAGAGGGCAAAGTGACTGTGGGTCACCTGCTATTGAGGAGTGGCCCCCCATTTGGGGACCCTAAGGAGTGATTGTGTCCACTGGGATGCTCTTCTTCTGCTTCCTTTCGAGGAGTGGTTTGGGTTTGCTCAAAAGGGAAGATAGTTAAATACATGGTATTTTGAAGACATGCAGAAGTTTGTTGGCTTTCAGACATATCTATGAGCTATTTTTCTAAATTTCTTTTGTGGTGAGACTTTAAAAATCCATGTAAAAATGCAAATATGTTAGTAGCATTTGCTTGCTTTTAGCTTTGTTGATCTGTTACCCCTTACAATTTAAGAACTGAGATCCCTATAACCACTTGGTAGTTACTGGGGAGTATCATGAAATATCAAAGCCATAGTCACTGAGAGGCCTGTTTGATATGGAAATGGGACTACTTTGGGGGGAACCTTGGGTAGCCAAGAAACAACATTAAGAGAGTCTGCACTTCTGTCACAGGACAAGTAGGTAGTCAGGAGTGGAATAGAGGATGTTGCCCACAGATTTCACATACTTTATAATTTCATGGGAAGAGCTTTTCTAGGTCAGTATATAGATAATGCAAAGAAGCAAGAGAAAATGAATGAGTACTATCAACAAAGATAGAATAACTTACATGGAAAGTAAACAATTTCTGTCAGTCTACACATATACAAAATATACATCATTGATAAGTAGATCATAACTAAATATATTGTTGTTATTGTTCTTACTTTTTTTGTGTGTGTGTCTTTTTGAGACAGGGTCTCACTATGCAGTTCAGGCTGGTCTTTTTTTTTTTTTTTTTTTGGTATTGGAGATCAAACTCACAACCTTGCACTTCCAGGCAAGTGCTTACACTGCTGAGCTAACCCCCGAGCCCTCTAGGCTGGTTTTGAATTTGCAGTAATCCTCCTGCTTCAGTCTCCCGAGTCCTGGGATTACAGGCATGCACCACCACGCCTGGCTGTTGTTATTATTTCTGATCCTAGCCATGGTTCTTAAAATATTTTAATGAACCATATAAATGTTATTCTACTTATAGTGTTGATGAAATAAATAATTTAGAAGAGCTGAACTATTGTGTGACCAGTGTTTCCAGTAAATATGAATAACTGTGGGCAAATTATCTATGTTAATTTGAGTGGAGACTGTGAGTTTGTTTTTAAAGTGAATCTATAATATCTATTTTCATTACCTTATATTGGACTAAGAATAGATGAGTAAGAATGTAAAATTCTTAAAGCTAATTTATCGCTCCCACCTCAATATGGTCTTGCTATGAAGCCCAGTCTGGCCTTGAGCTCATGGTGTAGCTCAGTCTAGCCTTGAACTCACTATTTAGCCCAGGATGGCCTTGATCTCATGATTTTTCTATCTTAGCCCCCTAAGTGCTAGGATTACAGGCATGAGCCAGCATGCTCAATTTATTTATTTATATTTTTATTTTATTTTGGTACTGGGGATTGAACTCAGGACTGCATGCTTGCCAGGCAGGCACTTACGCCACTGAGCTAAATCCCCAGTCAGCATGCCAAATTTAAAGCTAAGTTTTCTTGTTTGTTTGTTTTGCTTTGTTTTGTTTTTTATAGTAATGGGGTTTGAACCCAGCCTCTGGTGCACGATAGGCAAGTGCTGTAGTGCTATGTCTCCAGCACATAAAGCTAATTTTAAAAGTATTTTAAATGTATAGGATGTAGGGCTGACATTTAAATGTTGATTAAGAAAGGATGCAAATATGGAGAAAACTGAGAATATCTTTTTATTTAAAAATAAAACATAAAAAGTATAACCTTAAGAGATACTAAAGATGGAGCCTTATGTTATAAGTTATTGACTGTGTGAATACATATGCAAATATAATTAGCATTTATACTGACTTGGGCTGGGTGTGAGATATGCTTCCATGTGGGAATAATTTTAAAAATCAACAAAATTTTAAAAATTTGTTTAAAATGATCATATTATACTAAATATTTACTATGGTTGTGTGAGATACAAATATAAATAAAATAAATTTCTCTGTTTATAACCCATAAGAAGATAAGACAAGTGTACAAATACCTGAAATGGGGGTGCCATATGTTAAGTATCACCAGAGTGGCAGAAAGAGTGTTCTTTGGAGAATGAATAAAGAAGTCACAACTGAGTTGGGTGGGAAAAGGAGAGAGGTTTGGAGATAAAAGCAGAAATGAATAGGCTGAGAGTCTTCATGGTGGAGTAGCATTTCAAGTGGATTTGAAAGGTTAGCTTGGGGTATTTTTTTTCCCAGAGGTAAGGAATCCCTGTTTGGCTGAAGAACTTCAAATGCCAGCTAAAATCCAGACGGGTAATTGGCCCCAAAGATGGTGAAATTAGGTTTTCACATGCTTATTCGCCTCCTAATGCCCAACCAGTAACTGGTTTTTCTCACATGTTCTTATTAAAGGAAAATGAAAAACTGAGTAGGCTACAAATGATGGGATTTTACTTGGCTCTGCAAGGGTTTTTATAAATACTACAGCAGCTGTTTACATGTTTTTCATGATTGCCCCATGCATATCAGAATGATTTTCTCTATTGTTTCATGCATAAACCCACATTTGATTCAAGTTTATCTTTGAATGTTTGCCATTCTCATTTCGTTTGTACTCCTTTGGGTAATATTAGTTACCTGATGAAGAGAATATCATAAATTCGGAATTCTAAGCTCTTCCAACTTGAGAATGCTATCTCTTTTCTACACATATTATGTAGTACTGATAGCAGTTCGAGTTCTGTAGCACAATTCACAAAGCAACAATCTATCCTGTATTTCCAAATAAAGTATTTGAAGGGAATGATATTTGCAGAATGTGCTATAGTAGTAAATTTAGAGAGTACGAGATAATTACTTGTAATTATGGCAATTTCTGTAAGGGGAATCATCTTAATTTGTTCCTACTAAGAAATAGAATTGCTCTACTCATAGCATTTAAATCCTTTTAGGAGATTAATGCTGTGTGCCTTCATTACTTTGAATGGACATTACAGCTTTTCACTACATCTGAAATTACCCCTTTAATTCACACTTCTGTTTGAATTTCTATTAAACTCAGGCTTCACTTTAAAAAAATCATATTCCAGAGCCCTTGTTGGAGAGAACTTACAGGTCCATTCTAAGCAAATAATCATCTCTACTAGGAGAATAAATCCATAAAGAAGTTATAGTCTACATGGTGAAAAGAATTTCTAACTCATGTGCAGAGTATTCTCCTGTCATGCCATTCCCTGAAGATTTTAAAATTTAGATGGCCTTTAGGGTGATAGGTAATTGCCATGGCTTGAAAGAAATACTATGTCTCTGGGCACTTTTGTGAAGACAGAATTCTGACGACTGTTTTATTTTTAAGTATTTATACCATCTGGAAAGGTAACCTGTATGTAACATAAAACAGAGAAATTGAAGAGGGAGGAATGGGTTTACAGTAGAATATAATTAATGGGAAAGAATACTGAAAAAGAAATGATGAAAATGTCTAGATTGGTGACAGATATACAGAAAGTTAACTCGTGCTTAGGCTTATGATTGTCTGTAGAAATAAACTACTTCAGGTTTTAGAGCTGCTGGAGGTGGTTTAAAAACTCTTGAGTTTTTTTTTTTCTATCTTCTTTTCCAGTTAATACCTGTTTCTTAACATTAAACAGGAATTTTTTTTCTTTCTTGCCTGAGAGTCAGTCGAAGCTAGTATGTTGGTGCTGGAACTTTTATCCTCCTTGATGTTAGGTGCAGTGCCTGAACCTGTGAAGACACTTCTGTGTTTGAAGTCTGGGAGAGAGGAAGAAGCTTTGACCATCATTACTCAGCAGTAATCAGAAGCCAAGCCTCAATGTGGTAGGCAGAGCTACTAAGACATAAAATCTACAGATGATTCTGAACTCGTCTTTGAAATGTTCAACCTCTTCTACTATGGTCAAAACTTATAGTCAAAGTTGCATGAATGGATTGAGTAATCACTTCAATATTCATTTACTATAGGTCTACACGTGCTAGATGCTGGATATTTATATCATAATGAGTAAGAAAATTGATGAACAATAGTGGTGTTGCCATTACTTCAAAATTTGGGATGCTTCAGCTTAATCTTATGAGTGCTGAATATAAGAGAATTAATTAATTTTCTAACTATAAGGTTTGTAATAATTTATGCAGTGTTAGACCTTGAAGATGCAGATTTAGGTATAATATGAGCCCCATTCTCAGGGAGCTTACAATGTGGATGGAAGTCAGATGAAAAAATGAATTATAGCATTATAGTATGATAAGGGTGGTACCACATAAAAGACGCAGTGGGAACAATGAAAAGCAGAAGGGAGGAGGAGGCAGAGGTGATAGGCATTTAAATTTCTAAATTAATACTCATCACACATTTCCACAGTACACAATTCCTTATCCCTTCATTTTTTTTTTTAAATCAGTACCGGGGATCAAACTCATGGCTGCATGCTTGCAAGCAGAGGCTTATGCCACTGAGCTAAATCCCTGGCCCCTTCAGAAGTAACCAGGATTAACTAACTTTAAAAAAATTTTCCATTTCAAATTCATTTGTTACTTCATATATTCTTATTCATAACTTAATTTCTTCTTAAGTACTTTTGGAAGACAAATGTGTATTTTCTATATTTTTCACTTCTGATTTCACAGTTCAGTTCTTAATATAGGTTGAAAAAAAAATAGATAGATTGAGTGTCTCTTATCCAAAATGCTTGGGACCAGAAGTGGATTTTAGGGTTTTTTTTTTTGGTCAGATTTTAGAATATCTGCAGATATATATGATTGGATTCAAGTCTAACCACAGAATTAATTTATGTTTCTTATATACACACAGGCTGAAGGTAATTTTGTACAATGTTTCTGGTGTACATATATTTTGACTGTGACTCATAAAATGGAGTCAGGTGTGTAATTTTCCACTTGTAGGATCATATAGGCACTTAAAAAGTTTCAGATTTTCTAGCACTGTGAATTTCAAATTTTTAGATTTGGGATGCTCAACCATTAATATGACTGCTTCTATAGCTTTTTTCCCCTTCTGTTGTTGCTCTTCTTGTTTTCCCCAGTACTTTAATTTTATAATTTTTTTGAATATCTGATATCAACATTAACTTATTTTCTTTAATTTAGGAAAATAGTTCTTATATTCTACAACATTAACCAAAGAAGAAAAAATTCAATTGTTAAAGTAGTTTAAAGGAGATAAATATGCTATCTTCTTCATGGAGATTCATTTGACACATCTTAACATTCTGAGAATCCCTACAATTAAAAAGACTTTTAAAAAATTCCTAGCATAGCAAAAAACAGTACAGCTTTAAAAAATATGTATTTTGGGAATTACTTTGTTAATGCATCTTTGAGAAATCATACATATAGCCAGTATGGAAATAATCTTTGTTTCTTACTGTTGAAATTAACTGGAAGGAAATAAAAGAAGAAAGGTGGCAAGAGAAGGATATAAAATGAGGAGACTTCTCCGCAGGCATAGAGAAATGTAAGATAAAAATTTTGGTAGCAGCAGAAAGGTAAAAAGAAAATGTTGTCTTATAAAAGTACAAAATATTATTAAAATATAGTGAAAAGGCATTTGTCAGGTTCCTAGATTTAATATTTCTCAAGGGTCATGAAAATATTGCTAAGTGCCAAAGTATTTTTCGTAACTAATTTTTTCACAGTGCTTAGAATATTTCCCTGCTGTTTTTCCTGACAAGTCGTCTCCATGAGTTTCACTTTATTACTACATAACTAAAATTTTTAACAATATAAAATTAGATAAGAGGTACCGGGGATCCAACTCTTACCAAATTTCTCTTATAGTTCTCTTAGCAAATTTCGCAATTAGGAAAGCCTTTTCGTTTCCTGACTGTTTGAAGATTGGTAAGATTGAGGATATGAAAAGAACTCAGTGTAATGTTGCCTATGTGATCTGTAGTAAAACATTTCTGGGTCTTGAGTGAGGATATGAATTGTTGTTTAGTGATTTATTAGGGGGGTATTGTTATTGTTTTGTGCCTCTAGTGGAAGAAAGGGCCTTTCTAAACTTGATTGGAGGGTTATTTAATCTGTCAACCCTTGTTACCTGACAGCTTATGTAAGACCAGAGGGAGGCACATGACCTAACTCTCCTCAGTGAGAATATCCTAGTTAGCGCTTACATGGTGGGCCACCAGGTGATCCCCTTACCGTCACAGCAACCTATGGAAGTAGAAAATAAGAAACTTAGGAAGTTGTACAGGTTCTTTTGGATTGGCATGTAGTTATTTTAGGAATTAGAATGGTCTGCTCCAACTCAGAGCAAACCAACTAACTATATGAAGGTAGATTGAGAAAACTAACTGTGTAAGCTTCATTATTCTCTCTCTCTCCCCTCCTTCCCTCTCTTCTTCCCTCTGTGTGCATTAAATATACTGTACTCTTCTTTTTTTTGTTAACCTTAGCATTTTAAGTACTTTTAAAAGTGTAACCAGCTGAATTTAAGGGAACCAAAGAAAGATTTTGTTGTGTACATACACTCTCACTAGGTTGAGTTCTTCATTGAACAAATGTTTCTTAAATGCCTACTGGATTGTAAGGGAAAAAACATACCTGTAGGTATTGGTAAGTTGGTGACAGTCGCTAGCAAGTGAATGGCTTCCAGGAAAGTGAAACTGAAGAGTATTGTTGGGTACTGTTATAGAGAAGAAGAGTTTTCTTCACTCTGTTCTCAAAGTCCCTCTCCCATAGCTTGTCCAAATTCATCTCATCCTTCAAGGCTTAGCCCAATTTCCTCCATGAGCTTCTTCCAGATCCACCATGTGGGATGTAAGACCAGAATCTCTTCTTTCACTACACACTTTTACCCTCATTAGAGCAATTATTGCATTATGGTCAGTTGATCAGTGAATTGATTGATTAGTTAATTTGTTCTACACAATGCTGTATATTAGTTATTCAGTATGTCAAGAAGTTTTGTGATGAGCAAGACTCCTCTGCATTCAAGCAGCTAGCTGTGCATTCCTTTTGTTGGGTAACATGGTTTCTCCCACTTGATCATAAATCCTGAGGGCAGTGATGAGTTCTCATTCATCTTCTCCCATGTGACTAGCAAAGTGCCTGATTTGTAAAAGGAATTTAACTGCTGTCTTTGAATATAAGATTTTTTGTTTGTTTCTCACATACAAGAGAACTGATGATTCACTGATATTGATCCATTATGAATTAAATTTGTATAACAGGTTTATATTAGAGGAAATCAGAGACCTGATAGATTATTTTAAGTGACATATTCAGCTGTATTTATTGAATCAGTAACAGATTATATTCTTATGTATTTTACATTAGCTTGCCAGCTACTGGACTATTGTACCTTTAGTTTATTTTAAAGAAACAAAATAACTGAAGAACTGTGATTTAGAAAAATATCATTGTACTAGAAACAAAAGGTTGAATCTTTGTTTATACGTATAATGATTTGGCAATTGAGTCAGATGTCAGAAGGCTTTTAGGTCACTGGCTGAGTAGCACTGAGGTTTATTATTTACCTTTTGCCTACCACAAATGTTCTAATCCAAGAACCCCGAGTAAATGTTTGCAGAGAATTGCTACAATGCCTAAACAATGAAATACTCACATGCATTAGTGGTAGCAAAACTGAATGACAAACAGCTGCAGTATCCAATCCTTACTGATCTAATCCAGGAAGTTTGTGAAAGTGGAACATATATGATAGGTGCTAACTGGAAATTAGCAAAGATCTAAATTTTTGACTAAATGTGATTATGGTTTGGTATAGTAAAACCTATAGGTGAGAAATGACCTCCTGTTGAAGACAAATGATAAGAAAGAACTTTATAGAAAATAGCTGTGAATTAGGTTGAGATACTTTTTCCTGGATAAATATACAAAGGAAATTGTTATTAGAATTAGACAATAACCTGGATAAAGAGATCATACTTTAAAAGGAGCTAAAAAGGTACAACCTTTGAAAAACACATATGAATATTTAATTATAATATAGAGTCCTAAGCATTCTAATGGAAGTATGTATATGCCACAAATCTTGAGAAACACTGAAAAAGGAATGTGAGGAGGTAGAGAAGGTTTCCTGCACTTTTGTGAGAAGTGTGAATTAGGCTGGTAGAGAGGAGTAGGTAGTTTCAGGTAGAGATCTCCATAATGGAAGGAAAGCATGATGTTGTACAGTAGTAGAACACATTTTAAAAACTGACTAACTTATTTGTGGAAGTATAAAGTGTCATAGGCAAGTAATTGTCTAATTTCTAAATTAAGACATCAAGTTGAACACTTTAAATATATTATTTCTGTTTGCCAGTTATACCCTAATAATGCTGTAAAGCAAAGAGCCTAATTTTCTATACTCCCAGATATAAATAGTAGCAAAAATTATAAACAGGGAAATGTATTTCTTTGGGTCTTTAAAATATTTCCTCATGTTTAATGCAGCATTAATTAAGTGAAAGGACACACTTGCACTGAATCTTTTTATGTGCAAATATTTTATTAGGTATTTTTCCAGTTTGTTTTATAAGATTAATTCATGTGAATTGAGTAGAGTTGGTTGTCCGTATCTGTAGGTTTTACATCTATTGATTTAACCAAGGATCAAAACTGTTGGAAAAAATTGAATCTATACTGAACATGAACAAGCTTTTCCCCTTGTCATTATTATTCTCTACACAATACAGAATAATAATATTCATATAGTATTTACATTGTAATAGATATTACATATAATCTAGAGATGATTAAAGCATATCATGTGGGTTCTATGCAAATAATATGCCACTGTATGAGGCTCTTTAGGGCCCACTGATTTTGAAATCTGCAGGAGTCCTGGGGCCAGTATTCACAGATATCAAGAGATGACTGTGGCATCTATAAGTGAACATTTAGATCATTCTGATGATCCCAAGAAGTGACTTAGAAATTTGGGGTTTTGCTGAAGCACACAGTATGAATTGCCTAGCTCATTAATGAGTGAGCCTAACTGGCTACTCAACAACATTGCATCTATAAATATATCCACTTTTGGATTATTGCTAGTACAACCTGACTTGTCTTTACCAAGAAGTGCCCATCATTGTCCTTTTTGTCATAACAGCCTATGTGCCATACAGGGGCTGTCATCAGTACTTTGAAGCATTTCTGTGATTTTGCACAGGTAAAGTTATAACTTAATGGACTTTAGAGTTATTTGCAGGTCAGATTTATTTCAGTGGAATTATGGATTACTTTAGTCAGTATTTATAGAACCATTGAAGATCTGAAAAAGATTAGCTAAAATTTTATCATACTTTAGTAAATTTGTGGAAGAAGCTGTCTACTGTAGTATCATTTGTAATTTTGAGGTTTTGGAATGGTCTAGAGATCTTTAGGAATGTCAGGGATCTAAAGCAGTTTTTAAATACTTTTTTTCCACGACAGTTACACGATATATAATGACTATAATTCTTTTTTTTTTTTTTTTGGTATTGGGGATCAAACTCATGACCTCCCATTTGCCAGGCAGGCACATGTGCCACTGAGATAAATCCCTGGCCCCTGTAATTCTTCATTAAAGAAACCAAACCATGCTTTCCCTATTTTGAGTGAAAAAGTAGGTGACTAGAAATAAGAAAATGGCAAATTGTCTTATCCAGTGGTTGTTATGAATTGTTAATAATGTTAACAGTCCATTTGTTTTAAAATAAAAATGAGAACTTTTGGTATTTTGTGAAGTACGGGCTGGCTTGCTCTCTGATTTTTAAAATACTTTTGAACTTCTAAAGAGGCACGAATACCAATTAACTTATTTAACGGTACTGAATGAAGAAAACTGCAGACTACACAGAATTTGGAAACATAAAGTTTTAAATCACAAATGACAAGATGTGAGCATCAGAATGTTTTCTGTGCTATTCATATTCAGAAAAGGGTTTTGACTATTAACCTCTGAAATCCTTCCATATATCTGCCACTTCATATATAGAATTCTTTAAGGCTCATCAAAACCATTTAGCATGGAGACCATTCAAGTATGAAGTGAGAGGAGGACAGCTTTCTTTCCATGTTTTTGAACATTACACTATTACTTTTTATTGTGTTGAGTTTATCATTTTATGCTCTGCTGAATTAGCATATACTTATATTCATTTATCGCTCTTTTCCTTTTAGAAATGATCATTAGAATTTTTTTATACAACTGAAGACCACAACATCCATAATAAATGTGCTTAAAGCTTAGATTTGATTACATTTCTTGTTCTTTTGTTCCTTGACTAAATATTTATTATAACTTCTCTTGATTTGAAGTAGCATCTATAGGCATTTTGTTAAATGCCTTATTATATAATCTTATCAGCTCTATAAATGATATTTTTTTAAGTAGAGAATCAGTTATAACTTGGTAGTTTGTGGCTAATACATAGCAAAATGACATTCCAATTTCATTAGTCATCAGAAAAATTATATATGTTTTGAGGGGTTCAACTTTTTTAATGAATTGCTTATTTGTAATTTTCTCTAAAAAGTCAATAAATTATTATGTAAAATGGGATCCAGACAATTCTTCTTATAGATGTTACTCTAGTACTTGTATTTACCTTGATAAAGAAAATTCAGTTTTCTTTTTTGGTACTGGGGATCAAACTTGGAAAAATCGGTTTTCTAGGGTTGCAGTTTTATTGGTTTAATTTTGAAAAACAAGCTATCAAGCATGCTTTGGATCTGTGCATATCAGAATGGAACAGAATAGGATATGCCCATTTCTATAGTTGAGACAAGACAAAAAAGACAAATGTGGAAAGTATACTTAAATATACTAGAAGAATAATTTGAGGTAATATGGCTTCTTTAATAAATTGCTTTTTAGGTTAAATCAGAAATGGAGTGGCCTTTTTGAACACTTAGTTATTAGTTAACAATAGCATCAGCCTCTGCAGATTGTAACTCAATAGTGGAATAAGATTTCTTTGTACTTGTGCCGCTCTAAGAGTAAAGAACATTTTATTAGATCACTCAGATTAAGATACCTAGCTTTTGGATAAAATGTGGTAATGTACCTCAGAATTTGTATCAGTAATATAAAATATAGTAGAAAGAGGGAAGCCATCTAGTTTATTTTCCAAGTGAGTCTCAGATAATATAATATTTCCTGGTTTTATGACTGTAAAACTATGAAAACAGAATTGGAGTTGCTTTCTTTCAATTGCTTTGGAAAGAAAAAAGCCCAAGGTCAAAGACTTCAGGCTCACTCTTATCTTTTTTCAAATGTTATTTTGGAGAAATACTAGAGCTGCAAAGAAACTATGAGAGAAGTACTTAACTTTCATATGGCATTTGTGTTTAATAATTGAAACTGGAAAAATTAAACAATTTTTCAAAGCGATAAGCTTGAACTTTTATATTATATTTAAATTTGTAGTAGTAAAGTAAAATTAATTTTTAAAGACAGAAATAAGCATGTTTATTATTCAAGATGAGCATTTAGTTATCTAGCCAAAAGCTTTCATCTGTCTTCTTTACAATTAAAACAAAACCAATAGCCTTGTCAATCAGCAGTCATGTGGGGGTGATGACAAGGGCTGTACAAACATTAGTAGCAGCTGCCAAAGAATCAAAAGATGTAACTTTTCAAAATCAGTTACTCCATAGGAAGTAAATCAGCCATTCTTAAGATTCATAGCTTAATTGCTTAACTTCCAACAAACCTGTAAATTAATATTCTGTAGTATGGATGTAAGGACAATTTGCTTTTATTTATAATCATCTGTAGCCCTTTTTCTTGACAAAGCAATGAGTCTCAGTCTCATTTTAGAAGTCTTTTGGGAAAATATCATTCTAAGATACTGGATATTTTTATTTCTTGGAAGAACAGAAACTGTACAATCTAACACTTATAGTATGATTCTACGGTTTAATTTAAAGTGAAACCCATCTCTGTCTCTCTGTGTCTCTTGTGTTTGGTGCTGGAGATTGCACTCATAACTTTTACATTGAACTATATCCCTAACCCTTTTTTATTTAGAGACAGAGTCTTGCTAAATTGCCCAGGTTGGGATTCAACTTGGTGATTCTCCTGCCTCAGCTTCCCAGGTACAGTGTTTTTTTTTTTTTTTTTTTTTTTTGGTTGTGGTCAGTTTGTTTATAATTGAGTGGTCTAATTTAAACAAAATGCCTACATATCATGTCAAGAAGACAATTGTTCCTTTTTATTTAGACTGCTAACTTGCTGAATAATACGTATTTTAAACAAGAGTTCTAAATAAGCAGTATCTCTTAATGACTGTCTGAGGAGACAGTCATAAAAAGGCTAAAATTCTTTTGGCATGTAAGTTCAGTTAAATTAAATAAACACAAAGTGTCTACTTTGAGCAAGGAGTTAGGTGCTGAAATACAGAGATTATGTGGGTGAGGTTCCTTCTGTTAAAGAATTTAACTTAACGGGTGATCCATGCAAACAATCTAAGTAATATAAGAAGCATGCTATAAAGTGCTATACAATACAGGAGAGGAAAAAATTCCTGCTTGAGGGTTCAAGGAAGGCTTTTTGGAAAATAATAGTGTTTTAATTTGTCATGAGAAATGGGTAGAATTTCAACAAGTAGACATGAGCTGAAATTATTTAAAAATAATGATATATTTATTGCAAGTAATGAATTTGAAAGATGTAATGTTGATCCAATGAGAAATTGTGGTTTCAGATAATTATAGAGCATTCTTAGTTATGATCCTATGATTTATAGGAGGACTATAGCTTTTAGATTCTTAATAGTGACAAATACTCTGTAGAATGTTGACTGCTAAACTTGGTTGGACATTTTTAATCATCTAAGTCAAGAAATCTTTTTAAAAGACACATTTCTGTATTCTACTTCTCTAGAGCTTATTCCACTGAATCTTGGATAAGGCTCAAGATTCTGTTTTAAGTTCCCTGTGATTCTGCCCAGCCAAGTTTGGAAGATAACCATCTGTATGAACCTTCATTGCCTACATAAAAATGCATCCTTTCCTCCAATTCCTCAACTTCCAAATGCAAACAAAAACAAATGGACATTTCTTAATCAGTGTTTAGTTTTTTGATTTTTGAAGTCAGTATTTCCGTGGGTTTGGAATTTATTGTTAGTTGCTGAATATATGTTTATATTTGTTGAATAGATAAAAATAAACTAAAAAGTCTTAAGGTTGTATTGGGTAATATCCTATAAGAGATACTCTTTCTCTTTCTCTTTCTTTTCTTCCCTCCTTCCTTCCCTCCTCTCCATCTCTCTGTTCTGTTTGACTTGAGTGTATGATGTTTACATTTTTAGAAAAGTCCTTTAGCTTCTTTGTGGCTCACACTTTGAATACCACTACTAAGCTTCTCTACCATTGTGAGGAACTGCTAGATTTAGCAAGATATATTTTTGAGAATTTCTGTAATGTTGTCTCTCTTGTCACCTATATTTTTTGCCTTTTTACTATTCTAAAAAATATTTTTTTCTGGAGTTTCCAAATAGAGAAGGCATGCTGACAGATATTTTGAAGTTCTAAGCAGTTCAACTGCTGTCTTTGGGAGTTGAACTATGCAGTATATTTGATTTGTTATAGCTTCTTTATTCTACTCACTCAGCATTTTCCTGGCAGTTAATTACACAGTGGCTTTAGGGTGCATTCCATAAGATGCTGAAGACACAGCTTCACTGAAGTCTGACACACTTTCCTCCTTGGTTACATAGCTAATGGCCACTCTGGGATAATTAGTGAGAAGAAACTCCAATGGCCCAATTACTGTCTTCTCAAGGTTTTCCCTCTTAATTCTTTGCCCAAATCTTGAGAGATTGCCTCCATTGTAGGTTTGCACTTGTGTGCTATTTAAAACTGTTTTTTTTTTTTTTAAGTAACAACCAGACAAAAGGTAGAAGACCTATATTTTAGTATGTTGGGAGTACTGTAAGATGTTCCTTGTATTTTAAAGAAACCATAGAGTAATAGTGTTCAGAGCAGGAGATATCCACTACTTTTAGAAGCCACAGTCATTCTTGGCTTTTGATTGAGGAACTGAGGCTCATAACAACTTGCCCTTTATGTATTGATGGGGCTTCAAGTTTTAAGCTCAGAGCCATTGAGGCTTCCATAGCTTTGCTCAATACATGGATTAGTAATCAAGTGTTGTGCCATGTTTATGTCAAGAATCTTGACTTTTGTAGTACTGTAACTTACTAATGTAATGAAAACGTCTGTGCATATGCTTTGGTATTAAAACTATGTGAACATGTCTACCATAGCATTTGGTAGGTAGAGAGAATCTAAATCTTGTAAATTCCTGAGTCATCTCAGTCACCCATATGTTGTCTGCTTTTTTAAAATGTCTGTCCAATGTAAAAACAGTGATCTCATTCTTTTTTCCTAAGGTCCATGTTGGCACAAGATATTTCTCATTGGAACTGGGCAAGCAAACCTGTGTTTCTGAACTTTGTTCAAACTGGGGAAAAAATGACTATGTTAAAAGAAAATCTTGTGAAAAATCACTTTATGGAATCATTACTATTATGGCTATGCTATAGATATACCATTTTCTATGAATGTGTTATTTATATTGAGAGAATGTGCTTAGTGAATATTTGTTGATTGAATGTAATGAGGTTTTATCATAGGACTGCTAAATCTTTCCTTTCACTGCAGTTTTCCTATTTGTTTTAAATGCGTCCAGCTCTCTTTGCAGAGCAACATTGCGATCGCTCGCACCATTCGTTTTAGTGTTGTGTGAAGATTCTAGGAGTAATCTAAAATCTTGAAATGATGAATCTGAGCTAAGTCGTGTTGTTGGTGTTCACTCTAATGTGTTATATTGTATTAAAGAAGTAAGACTGATGGATACAAGAAAAGTATTTCTAGGAGCATAATAACAACAAGAACAAGTCACATTTCACAGCTGGGTAAATCCTCCTTTGCTATGTCTCCAAGTAAAAGTTCCTCAGAAGTGAACATGGGAGGTTGTATCCTGTATGTAACAACCACACAATAGTCCATTTCTATCACTTCACATTGATGCATAGAGGGGTCTGCTAAGACTATTTAGGATTCTATAGGAAATTGTGGCTTGATATGTTATTGTCTTTTAATAACCTCCCAGTTAATAAATTATTTTGGGTGAGATGAAATTTTTCAAACAACTAAGGGAAAAAAATCAAACAAGTATGAATTCTAATATTCTGAAGTTAGAAGTAGAGATGAGAAAATAAACCTGTCAAATATTCTTTTTGTAAGTATGAGATTGGTTTCTCCTCTTTGTTTTTTAGAGTTCTCTGTACTTTCAAAATGAGAAATCGGCAATTTTCATACACCATTCTTTCATAGAAAGGGATAAGTTTAGGAAAAAATTCAGATTGTAGTGTTGAAATGTTAACTGTTAAGTATTAAATGTTAAATGTTAAGTGAACCTTTAAGTCCTTCTTAGTGAAGGGTATTTCCAAAAATTCTTTGCCTTTTGTAGATAGACACATTCTTTATCTATTGAAGGCTAGAATAGGTGAAAAATATATGCATTTGGTAGTTTTTATAAACAATTGAATGAAATTAATTTGACCCTTCTAAGAGCTTGCATTAACATTTGGATTTTCCCAGTTTGAGAAATTGAAACATCTGATAAAGCGCTAAAAGAAAATTTACAATTGTAGTAGCTTAAGTTTTTTCCCAGTGATGTGATCCCTTTCTCTCATGGAGTAGAAGTTAGCAAAATTATGTTTGCTGGCAGTTTTTCTGTGTGTTAGCTGTGTGGTCAAGGGCACATTGTGTATCTATTAGCTGTATTTCTCTTAAATTAGCCAAGGAAACTGGCCTACCTCAGAGGACTGTTTTGAGAATTTCAAGGGAAAATAATATGAAAGCATTTGGGGAACTGTAAGGCAATACGTTATTGTCATATCCCTAAAAGAGAGTTTGAAATCATATTTACCTATTGTGCCTATTGTGCATTTATTTATAAATAAATCTATATTTAAATTATATAAATAAATCTGTATTTAAATTATTTCTAAATTAATTTCCAAGTGTGATTTTACCATAATTCTAGAATCACATTGAAAATGTTTCATTCTAATTTTTTTAAATGACAGAATTTTCATGAATTTTTAAAAATAAAATTGTAATTTCTTACCTACCTATCTCTAAGGTATAGGCTCCAGTTTTCTATAACTGTTTCTGTATTTAAAATTCATTTTATCTCAAGAGAATTTAATTTATCCAATATTATCTCACTATTATATTTTCTGTCCTTTAAGGATTACGTTAATGAAGTTCAGACCCAATACTAACCCTGGTGCAGTCTACAGACCCTTCTCTCCTTTGACATATATTCCTTGATCATTTTTTAATGTGACCTTAGAGTCACTTTTCAATCCATTTATCAGTGCTCATATTAGGGTCAGTTTTAAAGTTGTGAATTAGGCTCTGAGAACTTGTCTCAGATATTTTACTAGAATACAGTTTCAGGTCATTGGTTTTTCCATAATTCAACAAGTTATGTGATTAAAATATTAAAAATAAATTGATCGAGTCTGTCCACCCTGGTTACATGTTTCTTTAAAAGTTGTAAATATTGTCTTGATTATTGCTTATTGCTCCATTTATCTCAGGAACAGATATTTCTTGTTTCTGTACAAAATTAGAAGTTGAACTATGGACTGTACATTTATTGGACAATTATAATTTTGTTCCATTTTTAGTTCACAGATCATTGCACATTCTCTTTTCCACCCTCAGGGACTTGCATTCCTGTCTTGTCCTTCCCTCTTCAATCTTTTCCTTTCTTCACCCACTAGTATAAATGTCAGGGCAGACATCTGTGGTGTTTGAGATATTTGTTTCTGTTGCTCCATCCTGATATATAATACGTTGCTCATTTATCTATGAAGCATGTGCCTCTGAGTATCTTGTTTCCAGTTACAATGCTTTTCCCACCATTGGTCAACAGCTATGGTTTTCGAGTAAAAACTCACTTCTCAATCCTGAGTTACATCTATCTGAGAAGGACCATCTCGCTACAACATAATACACACTGGTCTCTCCCACACTCCCCTTCACCTTACATTATTTTAGGGAATTGCAGTTAGTGTCCCAGATGTTTCAAATATTCCTTCCTGGAGCACTCCCAGTTGCAGTCTGATCAATGTCAGATTTACTGGCGCTCTCTGGGGAGCTTTGCTGCATCTGTGCAGGGTGTTTGCTTCTGAAAGGTCATTTCCTGGTGTGAATTCCAACCAAAAGAGATCAAGCCAGAAGGACAGTCTTGTTTCTCATGTGTACTCATTTTATTTGGAAGAGAAATCAAGGGCTCCTTTCTGAAGTTCTGCACACAAAATTAGATAATACTGTGACCTATTAATGATTGACATAAATAGGTGAAAACAGAAAGACTGTTTAAGCTCCTCTAAGCTTTGACGTGTGTCTAGGTTTCATAGTGAATTAGAGAATTGAATGAGTAGTTTAATTAGTAATTTTTTTCTTCTCATTGTTTATATTCCCCGAAAAGCTTAAAGATGACACTCTTTCCACCTCTCTTTTGGGCTGAATGTCATTTCACTGTCATTATACTTTGAGTTTGAATTTCCCTAAGGAAATAATCCCTATTTTGCAGTATTATCATTAATGATATGAAAGGCAGTTGTGGGGAAAGTAGTTACTCACTTTTTCTTTGATTTCTCAACCTTAATTAAAACTTTCTGAAAATATAGATTTGCTTCTGCAGTGTTCTAAGTAATTTTGACAGGTTGTTTGAAATGTAAGGTATTTTTCCTGCATGGAAATAAGTTTCCTTGCAACAAAATTGATTCTCTTTAACTCCTGTGGTTGCCTTCTAGGCCACTTCTAGCGTTGGTTTAAGTACCAGAGTTCATTATGGCATTTCAGCTTGTTTTGCCCAATATTTCATGAAAATAAAACTCAGTTCACATTATAGTTCCATAATATATCAGGTGACTAGAAATGATTTTAAAGGTATGATTAGGCATGTAGATGCCTGCATTCTGTACCGAAGCCTTCTAGACAGTACAGGTACAAGTCACACAGCAAGTGTGATCACTTTTTACAAAGCTGACAACCATGGGGGCTGGGATTTAGCTCAGTGGCATAAGTACCTGCCTTGCAAGCTTGCAGTCATGAGTTTGATCTCCGGTACCAAAAAACCCCCCAAAAAACAAAAAACAAAAAAATCCCACAAAAAACAAAAAACAAAGCTGACAACCAGTAGTTTAGGTCAACTATTTTTAAATATAAAAAGTTTGCCTACCACTCTATTGTGCTTTACTTACTATTTGCAGCCCACTCACTCCATTCCCTGGCTATTCTTCCACCAAGCATCACCATACCTAAATGTAGAAACAATTATAGAAAAGCAATACCTTCTAAACTGTGAAGTTAACAGAAGAGCAGCAGAATAGCAAACCTTGAGAGCCGACCTGGCACTAAAGGAGGAAAAACATTTTGTCAGTTGAAAGAAGGTAGGAGTAAGGGCATATCTAGTTTAGAACTGTAAAACATCTAGCATATCCACTATCTATAGTTGGTTATTGTGGCAGTTTCTTAATGCATTTGGTGGCAAGTTATAAGGACACAAAGCTGGAAGGCTAGAGTGGGTCATACTGTGAAAACCTGATAGGCCAACCCAAGGAGTTTTAGGCTTTCGGAGTCCATGAATATTCAACATATATTTTCGAAACAGCAACTACTATAATCTTCTGTCTCTGTAAGGTGGAGAATAACTAGAAAAGAGTACAGTATTTGTGGAGAGGTACAGGACCTGCTACCCTGAGGCAGTTTGTAATAGTTGTAATTAAAGAAATAATCAAGGATGGAGTAAGGCGATTCTAATTTCTGGCATGGCCAGCCTTCATTCATGTTCTATAAAATAGGTCTTCAAATGTCTGAAGGCAACTTTTGGGTTTTTTGTTTGTCTGAGACAGAGCCTTGCTATGGGTTTCCCCAGCATGGGTCCTCCTCCTGCTGCAGCCACCCAAGTAGCTGGGATTAGTAGTTTGTGTTTTTTATTTGGAGAATTTATGTAGTCCCAACTCCCCTCTTCAGCTACAGCAGTGAAAGGTCAGTGACCTGTCAGTCTGCTTGTCTTTACCTTTTCTATTACAACTTACCTTACTAGTCTTGTTTTACTATTCATAACTTCTGTGACATTATTAATTTGAGGTTAAGGCTTTGAAAACTTGATTGTTTTGAAATAACACTAATTTAAAATCTTTATTTGAGGAAATTTCAACAAGATCTAGAACTTTTGGAGAGTAGGATCCTGGAACCTTTATGTTATGGCTCTGTTGTTCAGATTTCAGACTGGTAATAAATTTTTTTTTTCATCCTTAAGAGTAATTTAGGTAGCACATTTGTTTCTACTTGTATACAGCTAGATATATAGTGATTAGAGAGGTATTGTTTTTAAGGCACTATTTTCCCAGCCTTCATAACCCTAGGAGTTATCAATAGTGAAGACCATCAAACTGATAGTGTAGCTGTTACTGTGAATACAGAACTTACTTGTAGGCATCATTCAATCCTGTGTCTTTTTGGAAAGGTTATAGTTTTTGTGTGATTATCAGGAACTTGATAGTGTTGTATAAGCCTTGCTTTCTAATGAACCCAGGAACAAAACTTTTTTTTTTTTTGAAAACCTCTTTTGAGTTTCAGAGAATAGATAAGAGTGATATTCTGAACTGGAATTCTTTTCCAAGCTTATGTTTTTGGAATGGTTGTTGGAAGAAGCTTGCTTTAGATCACTAAATAAGAACACATGATTGTTTATGAATGGGAATTCCTACCCCTAGGATTTAAACAACTATGTTGTTTCTTTTCCTGGTTCTAGATAGCTGAGGACTAGTTTTGCTGTCATTGGTTCTGCAGCTGGATTTGAGAGAAACTTTTGAGGACATCAAAATATTATTAAAATGTTATACTTTTACATAAAATCTATTTTAAGAATTTTACCTGGAATATTGATGAGTATGTTAAAAACTATTTCCTGCTGAACTTCCATTTAGAATATTTAAAAAGTTACCTGTAAAATAAGAATTTAGTATATCCCTTTTTAAAAATAATAAATTCAAAAATAAAGAAATAAATATTAAATCTTTTCCATAGCATACTCAAATTACTGTTTCAGAAATAGTTGCTATTATCTTTTTTCATTCAATGTAAGAATTATTAATGAAAAATTATATATTGACATTTATACCATTAAACAGAATTTTTTTCTGGAAAGTTGAAAAATAAGGAATGGTAATAGTAATAGTAACTAAATAGTTACTAGCTACTTTATTTACTAGTTCATTCAATTCCTATTTTCCCTCTTTCTGTACATTTTTAATCCACATAAATATATCTCAAATACTTTTTTGATTGTATGTAACTATGTACAATTTTGTTATCTGCATATGGCTTTGGTTTTTCTTGGGCTCCTCCTAACCTTCTTGGCTACTATTTCTTTTAGAATGACCTCATTTTCTTTCTGATTCCTAGACATCTTCTGTTCATTAATTATTAATGTCTGTGCTTAGAATTTACCATTTCCTCTTCTATGTCTATGATCCTTTTCACAATGAAATGTTCACTAGAGCCCCATAACTTATTTAGTTGGCATGTTTGTAATAAAATATAAGTAACTTATAGATAAAAATATAAGTAACTTATAATATAGATTAATATAGATATGTAATTATAGATAAAAATACAAGTAACTTATCGATAAACAGGAATATGTTTAGGATAACCACAACAGAGTGGATGAGAAGTGTGACTTGAAAATGGATATACATGTTTAGTAGTAGGAAAGGGTCTGTAACAGTGATGGTAAACCTGTTAGAGCTTTCAGTGATAATGAACAGCTGACTGTAGCTCATGTACCACAGGCTTGCCACCACTGGTCTATAAAAACTTCAGAAATTTGAAGGATTGTTATGTGGCAGAGGATTTAGCCTTGTTCTGTTAGTTACTGTTCTCTAATTGCTGAGGCAAAATACTCTATGCCCAGAATGAAGGAAGGAAAGGTTTATTTAACTCACAGTTTGTGGAGGTCTCAGTTCATACTTAGCTGGCTCCAAGGTAGAGTGGCACATGGCAGGGGTAGCTGGCTCCAAGGTAGAGTGGCACGTGGCAGGGGGGCAACACTTCATGATGGTGGAAAAGAGCAAAAGCAATAAGACCAAAAAGGGAAGAGCACATGAGAAGACCCTTTCTATCCCTAATATGGTATGTGGGCCACCCACCCTATCCCAGCATTGGACCATTAATCAATCACATACTCTAGAAGCCTGCCCCCAAGAATGCATGACACAAACCATAACATTTTTCACTGTCCTAAAAGGCAGTGGGAGGTGTAAATTTTATGGCATATGAATGTTTCTACTAGTTAGTAGAAATGAGAGAGTGTTTTGGCTTTTTACTTTATTTTCAAGTGCTAATACTCTACTTCTGGAGGTAATAAGTTTTCTGTCACTAGATGCACTCTATTATATGCTGCTGGTGCAATTTAATTGTCATATAGGAGGCTGAATTAGATGTCTCAACACTGAATCTTTTGGATTCTGAAAAGTGTACTTTTTTTCTGTGCATTAGTAATATGACAATAAACAAGAGGCATGATTATGAGAGTGACTGCTTTAAGTTTAGAATTGTGTTCTTTAACAATTATAGTTTTTCTTTTCATCACTAGCATCAATTTCTCACAGCAGGAGAGGGGTGGAGTGAACTTCCCACATTTTGAAGGTGGATTTTATGTAACATTACAAGGGTGAAGTGGAAGCAAGGCTAAGAGTCATAAATTATATCTGGAAGCTTAGAATTTATTCCTTTATGCTGTAGTAGCTCAGAAAGGATTCAATTCTTGAGTTTAATAAATAATAGAACATGACCTGAAGAAATTCTTTGCAAGGCATACTTTGTTGCCTTGGCCTTTAGTAACTTCTGGTAACTGTACCTTCTGTTCTACATGAGAAGCAGTTCTCTAGTCACCTGTCCATTCAGAGTTTGAACTGGTAGCTCAGGATTCACTCGAAGTGCTCATCATAATTGAAGGTTACTTTCCAATATGTCTTGAAGGCCTGAGGTAGTTGGGTGGGAGATGTAGAGAAGCCTTAGTTTAAGACAGAACATTTATTTCTTTATTTATTTATTTATCCATTTGTGTTTTTGAGACAGGGTTTCACTGTGCAGTTCAGGCTGGCCTTGAACTCACTTTGTACTCCATGCTGGCCTTGAACTCCCGACAATCCTCCTGCCTCAACCTGAGTTCTGAGATTGTAGGCATGTACTGTCATGCCTGGAAAGACTGAGATTTTAAAATAAAAGTAGGATTTTGTCCTCAAAGTATTTGCTAGTTGTGTGTTTTATGAAGTGAAGCATTGTTTTGAGAGGCATGGGGTCACCTGTACAGAGCAGACTTTGGAAGACACTTGTTCCAATCTCCTTGTTCTTCCTGAGGGACTGAAACAACTCATTGGGAAAATTTTTTTTACCCATAGAATAGTGATGTTAGAAAGTCCTTTATTTTTCAATTCTTTGCAATTTTTAGAAACTATACTTCCTATCATTTTATTAATTAAATCTACTATATAAAATGTGTTTACAAATAGGAAAGAGTACTGATTTTATTTAATTCTTTCTGTAATATAACTAAAATGAGAGATTATTAAAATATAAGACAAGTTATTATTTACAAACATCTTTTCTTGGATACTATTATTAACAGAGAAGTTATTCCTTTACTTGTCATTCTGAAAGTTAGTTGACACCATATAGTCTTTACTTCTTCTATAATCACCCCACTTCCCATAGGGGAGGATAGTGATAAAGTAATGAACAGCGTAGTTCCTTGAGGTGTATGCTTAGTGTTATGATCAGTAGAATGGTTCATTGGTCATTAAGCACCAATAGAAGTGGTTGGCCATATGAGAACTAGAAAAGTAGAGAAGCTAAGAATTTTATCACCAGAGTGCTTCAGTCTTTCTATTCATTATGGGTAGAAGTTACAAAGTACAATAATACTTTCAAAATGCTTATATTGAAGATGTTATTGTGCTTTGTAACAACTGTAATGTTTTTCTTTTCCATAAGAGCTCTGAAAAATTTAATCAGTGAAGCAATTAAATGGATTACTAAGCCACACTTACTTTGAGAATCAAGACAAACTATCTTCTCCAGATACCAAAACTTTGCATCACACACTACTTATGTTTATGTTTATGTGTGCTGTACAAGTAGTAGTTTCTTCCATCTTCCCAAACTTTGGAGCCTAAGAAGTCAGGCATGCCAGACAGGCATGCAAGGAAAACACTTGTTCATACAACCTTGAAGAAATTCCAAATATTGTAAACTTCAGAATTAGTATTGCTGTGTTTACATTTGCTTTCCTTCCTCCTACTTTCCATAGAATTATCTTTGTCCCAGGTCTAGGACAAGACTCGATAGACTGGAAGAGAACTCAAATTTTTTTTCCATCCTAGTTAGACAAGAAAATAATTTAGAATAAATTAATTTCCACTAATGTGCCATTTTAAAAACATGGTTCTTCTATAAAGACAGGTGGAAACTGATCTTCTAAGAAATACCGAGAAGGATAGTACTTACCTAGTTGCTAAAACAAAATCTATTCTTATAGTTGTTGCTTTTCAATACATCTGCATCTTGCTTCTGCAAGGTCAAGCATCTGTTAAACACAGGTTAGAATTTCTAGGGCATGTGCATCCTCAGAGGCCTCTTAAATATTTCTGTAAATTTTTAAACAGTCTTTCCAAAGTTTTAAGCATTTTCATGAATTAATAAACTGAAGACAACCTCATTTCCAAAAGGAAGTGAAGCACTGAATGGAACTCCATTTAATCTTGATTCTTGTCCAGGAGTAGGTCTATTAGAGAATGAGTGAAAATGTGCCAAGGTTAACCAGAAGATTAGGGTTAGACTTTGGGCTTCTGATATTCTTGTTAGGTGTTATAACACATTGAAATTTAGAGACTTGTGTTGTGATAAAGCATTTCTCCTCACAATTAAATGTACACTAGTGCTTTTCCAACTTTTAATGTAGCAGTTGTTACCAAAGTTTCAGCTTGTCTTTTAGAGTGTCTCTAAGATTGTTTTGCTAGATCCCAGTGGAAAATGCATCTCTAGGCTGCTCCTCTGCTACACAGCAGGGCCAGGTTCTTCCCCATCTGTCTCCAAAACAGATTTCAGCCTAAAATTGAGGAGAACATTTGTCGTGTTAAGTCATTAACAACTGTTTCAAAACAGTCTGATTTCTAACAGTTGGTGCATGTGGAGATACCTAATTAAAATAATTCCAGTCTCGTTAATAAGATAAGTGTGTCTTTTAGTTGCTATGGGATTATCACTATTAGCTACAAAGGGTATGAGGCTTAGCTCAGTGAATGAAGCTTGTATTTCAGTCCTATTACTAATTTCATTGTAATTTAAGAATTAAATCCTCTTGTTTCTTCTTACATATTCATGTTTGAATGGCAGAGGTGACTAGGGAATGTCATCCACAAGAACATTAACAATAGATATAATATCTATAAATTCCATAAGAGATTTAGCTTCCCAGTGAAGGTCTGAAATGCTACTACAGGGTGAAGTTGTCAGCTTCTTGTTGGAATCACCCACTATCACAATCATATGTGTGCATCCCTAAGTTGAAATTGGTCTCTTATTTATCTACACTTGTGTAAATTTACTCCTGAAGGCATGTTCTGTGACTGTGTACTCTTTTGTCTCCCACAGAGCCTAGTGCAGTGGCTTGGACAATATAGCAATAAAGGTCGACTGAATGACAAATAGAAAGAGCTAACATCTTACCATAGACTTTAATCTTTTTAAATGTGATTACTTTAGAGTCTTAAGAAGAGACTCAGAAACTGTTTTTAGGCATGTAGTGATATTTTTATTCTCAAGTCTCAAAAATAGTCAAAATCATTTTTAAAAACTCCTGTATGCTGCATTGGATATGAGAAGAAACTGACATATACTCATAGCAGAATCAACAGTTTTGCTGGCTGAATACTAGATTAAATCAAGCCTTCTGTAAGAAAGTTCTGTACAGAGATAGAAGTCTTCATTAATTGTCCAGAGCTCAGAGTTATCCATGTTATCTATTGTATTGACAACATACACTATTACATGGTGAACTGATGCACGAACGGAAAAACTATACATTTCAGGAGATATTAGAAAATAAAATATTCAGTCAAATCCTGCTTCCATCAGTCCTTGGCTATTCCCAGGCCTATATAACGCAAAACAAACTTCTATTACTGCTGTCTACATCTCTGATGTGTGGTGGTGATCATTATCATCCTTACTGTCTTAGGTTTCTTCTCTCTGTCCTTTCACCCCAGATAATTGTCAGTGCCTACTTTGATGAATAATGATAGTCATTGTTAGTGTACCTAGAAAGGTGACCTGGAAGGGCAGTGTGAGAGAGGACAGGGAGCAGGTGGGCAGGAAAGAATAATTGAGAGAAGGAAACTGGGTGTTGGTGCTGTGAGGCAGGCCTTGAGGACCACCAGGGGCTGGCAGCTGGGCAGTACCTGGAAAGGGACTATCTGTGGATGGAACAGCGGGCCACATCTGCCAGCTGTACCATTTCCTTTTAGTGTATATATTGTAAAAAAATAATCCATATATCATACTATCCTGTTTGTCTATCTTATTAATTTTTTTATTGTTTTTCTTTGAGACAGTGCAGTTTAGGCTGGCTTTGAACTCAACATGTAGTATAGGTTAGCCTCAAACTTGCAGTGATCCTCCTGCCTCAGCCTCCCAAATACTGGGATTACAGGCATTTACCACCATACCCAGCTTCCATTATATTAATGTTTAGGATGCCTTTTACTGGTCATCGCCTGGCTTTTGTCTTTAGAGCTTGTCATTTGAGAAGCAAAGAGATCAAAATTCAAGCTACAATCATATGAGGGTGGAAACTTGTTACCTAAACTTTTGGGACTTTTAGTCTGTCTTTCTTTCCTATTCCCTTTCCAGCCCAGGCTGACTCCTCTGACTGGTGGTGTGAATCACTGGGGAGTTTTCAAGAGGAAATGAGGCTCAGAACTGCTTTGAACTACACAAAGCTGTTTACCCCTGATAACAAGAAGCCAAATAAAATCCGTCTAACATTTTCCTGTAGTCTCTTTCATACTTGCTGTATATGAGTTGGACTAATTGGGGCATTTGTGAGATAGGATGTTACTTACAGCTAGCAGACACTTTTAATTGGCTGTCAGGTAAATTGAGCTGAGGAAGCTGATCTAATGCTTCTCTTGAAGCACTTTGCTATCAGAGCTGGAGGAAAGACAGAGTGGATCTTCATGGAGACACCCTGGCTCAGGGTGGCATCTGAATTTAGGGCCTAAAATGGGAAATAACAGGAAGAAATGTTAGCAAAGCTTTAATTTTAGAACCCAGCATCATGTTTAACAAGGAATCAGAACAGTTGTCTACCTGGTGAATTGAACGGTCTCTATGGAATCTATCTACTCATTCTCTAAGCCATGTCCCCTTTTTGGATTTTAGTATCGCTAATATTTTAAATTGTAACAGTTTTACTCATAACAGCTACTTGTGGCTAAAACAAGGTGTTTAGACCAGTTGTTTCTCCAAGTGTCTGCCTCATAGGTAACTGTGTTGGGTGTCTAGCTCCAGTGACTAAAGACTACTGGGTAAGAGCAGTAGTTGTGTTCTTCCCTCTACTAAGCTTGCCAAGAGTTAGTTGGAGTAAATTTTTGTGTATTTCTTTTGTTTTGCTTAATAAATGTATTAATATACAGTTAAGAGACCTATAAGCACAACATATATAGCCATGGAGTTCAACTATTTCCATAGATTAAATTGCCCAGCAGAGACTGGGAAAATATAAAGAAGTTATATAAGTTTCTTACTAATCTTTGACCCAAGGGTAATTAGACTTAAAATAAAAAGAACATCTAAAATCTTGGCTCTACGAGCATGATTTGAAAGAAAATTTTTGAAACTCTTTTTCAATTTCATAGATGGAGCTAAACAATGGCACACACAAACATAGTAATAGCTTCTACTTACTAAGTTCCTTTTGTGCGCTGGGTACTGTGCTGGCATCATTACATACTCCACATTGTCACAGTTCTCAGAGTTTTAGATTGACTGCTTTACCTGGGAGAAGATTGAGGGTAAGAATGGAAGAGGAATGTCCCACAGTCACAGAAGTAGTGAATACTGAGTTGGGATTTGAACCTGGCTTTCTCTGACATTGGTGTGCTGCACAATTCCATACACCTGTGCTTTTAGAGGAGCAAGTAGCTTATAGACAAGCCTAGAAAGGACTTGTGTCCCAAACTTCTATGGCAGAAAATCCCAAAAAGCAGAGCTTTCAACATATTTTTAAAAATCTCAGACCAATAACACATTTTGGTCAGAATAAATTAAGAAGCAAAGTATTAAGAAGTCTCATTTTTTGCATGTGCCACCACAGAATTTTTAACACACTGATATTCTAGACTTTATATGTGGCAACACTTTTTCTTCTGTTACCACATTAGGCATTATTCAGAGTTGACACTAGGAACTTGTTTTTTTCATTTGTCTACCACTGCTCCTGGAGAAGTGTACAGTATTCTCCTAAGCCTATCATTCCAAAGCTTCTTTTGACCCCCTCAGATAAGTGGTGGTATTGTGTTTGCTTTTCCTATTCAACGAGTTCTGGGGTTATACAGAAGACTGCAGTCTCTGGTGCCTCCACCCTTCTTGATAGATATGCTCTTTGTGAGCTCTATGTTTAAGCATAATTAATGCTGAAGTCAGACTTTAAATTTGGACTAAGGACAGGGAAACTTGACCAGTAAGAAAACAAATGGGAGGTGCTGGCTTTTATTTAAAAAAAAGGGTTGATTTAAAAATCTTGTGTCTGAAACATAACAACTGAATTAAATATATAGATCTTTCCCAGTAAGTTGATATTTAGATTTGGCATCCTAGATCAGTAAATTAGGTGATAATATCTATATTCTGCTATGAGTCTAATGGTTTAGTTTTTTTTTTTTTTTAATTTAAAAGAGAATAAAACAAAAGGGGGCAGTACAGAGCAGATCAGAGCAGGACAACATAGGCAACACAGTACTTTACATTAAGTCAACTGGACAGCAACAGTATCTAACACCATATCTCTTACTCTGCTATAGTTGAGCATAGTTTCAAATACAATAATATCAAACATAACACAACAGTATAAAGCCATGCATAGAGTGAAAGAATTACAGGGCTTTCTGAACCGAATAACAGAAAATGATCAATGGGTACTATAATATCTCATTTTTGATAGAAAAGAAAAAAATTTGTTTGAACTATCACACATATTCAAATTCCAATAAGACACAATGTGGTAGATAGAACCAACGGTAGTAGAACAAAAAAAGCATGGTAG